>ML664177.1:5905328-6009850 GCA_007570785.1 Antilocapra americana | reverse complement strand
CTTCCGCCGCCGCCACGGAGCTGAGGGCCGAGCGAGGCCGCCGGCCGGCGAGCGACGAGCGGCGGCGAGGGGCGGGATACGCGCGGCGCGCCGCGGGCCGGCGCCGGGCCGGTGACTGACGGCCGCGCCCGCCTATAGGGGCGGTGCACGGCAGTGGGGCTACCAGCGGCCGACCAATAGCGAGGCACGCCGGCCGTGCGCTTGCACGTCGGTCGCGGCGCCCGACGCAGGCGCGGCTCTGGGCGGTCTGGAAAACCCGGGATGGAGCAGGGAGGCCGCGGAACCGACGCGCGGTACCGCGGCGCGCAGTGCCGCGCGTGGGGCGGAGGCGGGAGCCGGGCTGGGGTCAAGGTCGGCGCGGGCAAGCGGCGGGGGCCGGCACGCTCCTCGCCCTGCCCAGCGCTTTGCAGCTGCTGTCACGCGCGCACACTCAGGCTTGGCCGGAGCCTGCCGCGTGCTGGCAGCTGAAATCCAGGCGTTTCCAAGGTTGCAGAGACTGAGACCCCAGCGTGAGTGTCTGCGGGGTGGTGGGGAGGGGGAGGGGTGAGGGTCCGCATGGAGGAGGGTGGGGAGAGTCCACGGCGGCGGGGAGAGGATTCTCGGAGAGGGTCCACGGGGGCGCGGGGAGGGGTACGGGGAGGGGTGCAAGGGCGCGGTGGGAGCGGGAAGCCTCGAGGGCCGCAGATCGGGCTCCGCTCGCAGAGCCAGGCGCTTGGGGTTCTCTGTGTAACAACCCATTCTAAAGAAATGAAAATTAACGTGTCCCTCTGAATGCGACATCTGCCTGTCTCATTTGCCGTAGATGTGTTTGTAGTTACAAACCCCTGGGGATTCACACTGCTTTGAGCCATTAGTGTGGCAGAGTATCCTAGACGGAAGAAAAGTAGTTTTCCTTAAAGTCTCAAACGTGGGAGAGATTTTAGGTGGTGATAAGACAAGAATGGAAATAATAAGAAAGGGAACCTTTCATTCACAAACAAAACACAGTTGATCCAAAGAAAGAGCATCCCATCAAGTATCAAGTAACTGACCTGAGTTTGGCGTCTGTGCTGAGTGCTGTTGAACTTATATAAGGCCGCTCACTAGAAACGTTGACTTGCTTTTCACATTTTTTTTCAACACAGAGTATCCACCACATGCTGGGAACCCAAGCCCGGAAAGTATTAAGAGGGTGAGCTTGTCCCATTGCACTGTGTCTCAAAGATGTCCCTACTATGTAGACATAAAGCTCCTTGATGAAAAGATGGACAATGCCCTGCAAGTGGAAAAGGTAACTACTACACAGTTCTGAGAAGGAAAGCGATTACTGACACTGGCTGCAGATCCGAAAGGGCTTGCACCAGCCCTTCCATCCATTCCAAGGGCTCAGTGAACACCTCCTGGGTACCAGGCACAGAACAGGGTTGGACAGAGACCAGTAAGCAGGCCCTGGCTGCCACATTCCAGCCTGCGTGAAAGGACCAAAAGGAAGCAGCACCTAACACCCATTGAAATGGAGGAGCAGCACCCAGGAGATGCTCTCAGGGTTTGGCAGCATTTCCGCTCTTTATATTGAGCCGTGGAAAGCGGAGATGTGAAGGAGACATCCCCGACCCAGGGCTTACAAAGCTTTGTTCTTTCATCCAGGGGCTGTGTCCATGCCGGATACAGGTGTGGGAAGAGAGCGAGACCACAGGGCCCCTGGCTGGTGAGGCTTATGGAGGACCCACAGTGCATGTGTGAGCACTTAGAGGCACAGCCAAGGAGCAGCACATAGAGCAGAGTGAGAGGAGGAAGAGGCAGGCAGGCAGGAGGGTTGGGGAGGAGGACACCTCTGACCTGAGGCCTGAGGGACGTGAGCCAGGGCTGTAGAGACCTCTGGGCAAAGATCAAGGGCAGCAGCCCAGAGGTGGGAGGAGGCCCCCTCATGAGGGGAGAGACAGCCAGGGAGCCGTTCAGAGGCTGCTGCTCCACGAGGCCACATTCTCAGTTTCCTCACCTGCAAAAGGGACCCTGCACTGGCTGCTCTCAGAAGCCTCTTCCAGCTCAAACCCTCCATTCTGAGGGGGCTCTGGGGGCTACCCCTCTTGAAAACCCTCTTTCTAGAAGAAAAGATTTGAACAAGTCCTGACACTTGCAGTGTTTATATCTGAGCTGTCCTGACGGGGGAAAGCGTTATCAGAATTGTCTGTGATCTGGTTAATAAACCCTCATGCAGCATTCTCTGCATGCCAGGTACTTCTCTAAAGACTGTCTCGATACCGGCTCAGGCCATCCTCATGATACACCTCTGACTGACAGAAGCTCTTGACTGCCTGCATATTATTCCTAGGAGGCACAGAGAGGTTGACTAACTTGCCCATGTCAGCAGAGCCAGTCTGCCTGTCATTACTTCACCAGAGAAATAAGAACAAGGCTTCCTGTGTGCCCTTCACAATAGAGAGGGTGCGTATTAACAATGAAATAATCATGAACTTTGATACTCTTTAAGAACCAGCACTGGAACTGGTTTCATTTTACAGAATAATATGAACAATTTGTGATGAGAAGTTCTGTGATCTTGACAATGTAACACCAGGTTTCATAACTTTTCCTATTAAAAAAACCTTTAGAAGCTCATGGTTAGACACCAGAGGGAAGGCAGACCCAGCAGTCTGTTTCCTCCCTGTCCAGCTTCTGCTCAACTTGCCCAGTTCTTCCCACTACTCTGAGGTGGCCTGGAGGACCTGTGCCCACCAGCCCCTGTACCCAGTACCCTCCCCCCACCTATCCAATTCCTGCTTCTTGCACAAAGTATTCCAGTGCTGAGGCAACTCTGCTAGACTCCCCAGGGCCCCAGCCTTCCTAGCTTGTGTGTTCTGTGACACTTAATAACATACTGCCTCCCTTGCGTTGCTACTTTCTGTACTGTTACTCCTCATGAGTTTGTGGTACGTGGCTTGTCTCCCTGACTCTGTTACTGCAGACCTTGAGCTGTGTGTCTGACTCACTCCCAGTGACGGGCACTCAGCACGAAGCTGCCTCAGGAAATCAGGCCACTCCATCCATCTAACTGGGCTGCCAGGCACCGCTTTCATCTCTGTCCTTGCTTGCGGGTAGCCTGTCCATCTCGACAAGATGGAAACAGCACTTTGAACTGCATGGAAAAAATGTACTCTACAGAGAGGAGACAAATACTCTTCTTTTGGCCAGGCTTTCAGAGGAAATATAAGGTATGTTCATTAAAATATGTCCCTGCTGATAATCAGCACTGGAAATTCAAAAGGTGTTACCTTGAATAAATGTTATTTTTCACATTTCTGACTGTCTTCTTTATAAAAAATACAAATACTATGGAGTAAATTTCATATTACCATAAACTTTTTTGCTACCCAGGAGTCTGAGATGAATGAAATAGTCTATTTGGGCACTTCCCTGGTGGTCCAGTGCTTCAGACTCTGTGCTCCCAATGCTGGAGGCCTGGGTTCAATTCCCAGTCAGAGAACTAGATCCCATGTACCACAACTAAGACCCAGCACAGCCAAATAAATAAATAATTTTTAAAAATATATATTCCATTTGATCAAACATCCTTGGCTCTGAGGCAGGAATATGGCTGTTCTTATGTTCCTATCTCAGCATCACAGTAGCAAGCAGGTAGTAGGTATTCCATATATTTGTCAAGCCATAGAGCCGAATCGAGGTACACTTGGTAGGGAGACTGAAATTTATCATATGATATCACTTATATGTGAAATCTAATATAAGACACAAATGAACGTATGTGAAACAGAGTCACAGACATAGGAAACAGACTTGTGGTTGCCAAGGAAGAGGGAGGGTGGGGAGGGAAGGATTAGGAGTTTGTGATTAGCAAATGCAAACTATTATAGATAGGATGGATAAACAACAAGGTCCTACTGTCCAGTCTGGGGAACTATATTCAATACCCTGTAATAAACCATAACGGAAAAGAATAGGAAAAAGAATGTATATCTCTATATAACTGAATTACTTTGCTTACAGCAGAAATTAACACAATGTTGTAAATTAACTATACTCCAGTAAAATAAGTTAAGACAAATGTATCCTATGACTGTGAAGTTTCAAATAATTGTGAGACAGTCACAACAACCTGACATTAAAACCTTACATTATTTTCTTGACAATTCAGGAAGCATTTCACTATCTCATGGTGCCTATCATCATGATTATGAATACTGTTTTTTCATTGGCATGCTATATGCAGAGAAAAAGAAAGTGAAAGTCACATCCAACTGTTTGTGACCCCATGGACTGTATAGCCCATGGAATGGGGATCTTCCCAACACAGGGATCGAACCCAGGTCTCCTGCATTGCAGATGGATTCTTTACCAACTGAGCCACCAGGGAAACCTAAGAATACTAAAATGGGTAGCCTATTCCTTCTCCAGGGGATCTTCCCAACCCAGGGATCAAACTGGGGTCTCTTGCATTGCAGGCGGATTCTTTACTAGCTAAGATATCAGGGAAGCCCCTACAAGCAGAGAACCTGACAACTTGAAGTTCATCCTGATTGGTTTAGTTAACTGTATTGGTTCAGATCACTAAACAAAAGTAATGTATTCTTTAATATGATTTGCTAAGTTATATAGCCTGATTGGTCTATAGAATCAATATTATCCCACTCAAATCCCTAGTTGGCTTGCTTGTAGGAACTGACAAGCTGATTCTGATATTCATATAGAAGTGCAAAGGATCAAGATGATCTTGAAAAAGAACTAAGTTTGAAGGATTTATGGCTATATTAACTAAAATAAAGCTGTAGTAACCAAGTGAATATGACATGCCTTTTCTAATTCAGCTTTTAAGAAAAAGCTAATAAAATACAGTATAGCTATAGTTTTCAAATCAACACAAAGCTATACTAATCAAAATTGTGTGGCATTGGTGTAAGAGTAGACAGACCAGTGGGACACAATAAAAAGTCCAGAAATACACCTCCACATACAGAATCAATTGATTTTAACAGAGGTGCCAAAGTTACTCTGTAGGGAAAGGGCAATGTGATATGATAAATATATACTTGGTCTCTGCCCCTGGTTTCTGACACAGAGCTCTTAAATCCCTTGGAATTTCCCGAATATAGGAGCATCTTTTGTTGTAATGAGGCAACTCTGGACGTGGATGGGGCAGCTCGTGGATGGGGACTGGTCACCAGAAAGACCAAGCCAGCGTTAGCCGTGGAAGTTTTAGCTCCACCGCTCTCCTCTGGGAGAGGGACTGAAGATTGTTAATCAAAGATGACTATATGATGAAACTTCCATAAAAGTCTGTAAATTATGGGATTCAGAGAGCTCCCAGGTTAGTGAACACATGGATGTGCCAGGAGAGTAGTACTCTTGATTCCACATGGGCAGAAGCTCCATTGAAGACCCTTCTGGGCTACATCCCTTGTATTCCTCATCTGGCTGTTGAGCTGTATCCTTTAGAATGTCCTCTATAATAAGTCCATCAACATAACTTATTTCCCTGGGTTTTGTGAGCCATTTTATCAAATTACTGAACCTGACGGGGTCATGGGAATGCCTGTTGTAGTCACGTGGGATAGAAGTGTTCCCTGTGGGCCTACTACTTACAATTGGTGTCTGAAGTGGGGACAATCTTGTGGGATGGGGCCCTCAACCTGTGGGGTCTGTAGTAACTCCAGGTAGTTCCTGTGAGAGCTGAATGAAATTGTAGGTAGCCTGCCTGGCATCCACAGGGAACTGGAAATTGCTTGGTATGGAAAATCCAAACATCTGGTGTCAGAAGTGTGTGTAGAGAAAGTTTTCAAGAAGTCTACTCAATAAACTGCTGGAATAACTGGATATCTGAATAATCATAATAATCACAAATGAGAAATCTGACGTGTATCTTTCACCATACAGAAAAATTAATTTGAGATAGATCATAGAGCTGTATGTAAAAGCTGAAACTATCAAACTTCTGAAAAGGAAACAGGAAACTATCCTTGTATCTTTTGGGTCGCAGGACCCCAAAAGTGAAAACCATAAACAGAAAAAAATTGATAAAAGTTATGAAAAAATAAGTAGGCAAGAGTCTTGAACTGCTGCTTCACAAGAGAAGATATATGAATGATTCATATACTCAAGGAGTGATGTTTGATATCACTAGTCATCAGAGAGATGCAAATTAATACCAGAAAAATACTGGAAGAATGGCTAAAATTAATAAAACCAACCTTACCAAGTGTAGGCAATGATGTGAAGCAATGCAAACTCTCGTACACTGTCAGTGGTAATATAAGGTGGTACCATCACTCTCCAAAATAGTCTGGCAGCTGCTTCTTATTACATTAAGACTCACTTTCCAATGCAAGGGGCACAGAATCAATCCCTGGTTAGAAACTAAGATCCCACATGCCATGTGGAGTGGCCAAAAAACAAGTTTTAAAAAAGTGAGACATGCTTACTACTGTTTTTTATTATGGTAAAGGGCTGAATCCTAAGCAGTGGGAGTAGCTCATGTGAACTTTCTGAGTGAGTGTTGTTTTGGGCCTTTCCTGGTGAGTAGGTGGAAGGTCAACCCTGATCATTTTCCTTATTAATACATAAAGTATTGATTAATTAATTAGAGAATGAACGATAAATAATTATAAAGTGAAGAAAAGGTTAGTCGCTCAGTTGTGTCTGACTCTTTGTGACCCTGTGGGCTACAGGCCTGTCCACGGACAGAGCAAAGCTGGAAGTGAGGTGTCTTCAGACCTGGATGTTCCAGGTGCGGGAATTTACAAGTGACCAGCACAGTTGTGCTTGGTTGATTCTTGCAGGATTCAAAATGGAAATCGACACAGTTCTGTAATGTACATCAGTGGCAGCCAGCTGAATATACTAGGACACCCACACATTAAAGAAATGAAGGGGTGACTCTGCCCAGGTGTGGTAATGGGGATGTGTGTGCCCCATAGTCAGGGCTGATCTACCACCTGCTTGCCAGGAAAGGCCCAGAATAACACTCACAAAGCTGCTCACATGAGCTACCTCCACTTATTAGGATTCTGCCCTTTTCCCTGATAAAAAAGAATAATAAACATGTCTCACTTTTTAAAACTTTTTTTTGCCACACTGCACGGCATGTGGGATCTTGGTTTACCAACCAGGGATTGAACCCATGACCCCTGCATTAGAAGCTCAGAGTCTTAATCACTGGACCACGTGTCTCACTAATGTAATTGCAATTTAAAGTTACATTTTCATTAGAGCACTTAAGAATTGGTAAAATGTTTTAAACTCCATCTGATTTTTGGAAACTGAATTTTATAGGTGAAAAATAAACACATTCCTAGTTGAATTGCATTTAAAAAAAATGAGACCTTCAGAGATAAATCTTATAATACCAATTTAAAAAAGAAAATTCTGAAAATACCCTTAAATTTATTGATATTAACTGGGCCCGAAAGTGTATTTCTAATCCTCCTCCATCAAAATCTCTTCTCCAAAGACCTCCCTTAGGTGATTTGGAAACTGGGGGAGGCATGATCACTCTGTATGCCTGAGGGCAGAAAGCAGGTCTGTGGATGTGTCCCTATGTAATTCTTCACACATATCATAGAAACCATTACATATTTGGCTATGTGTACAGTACTTACCTCCTGGATTAAGGCAATGGTTCTGGAAAGGCAGCCCTCAGAATGTGCCCTGGGGCAGGTGACCCTGCACAGGCTGTCCCCTGTGCCTCTGTGTTCTAAGCCATATTTATCAAAGTTTGAGAAAAACACCAGACACAGCCTGGAAGCAGGAGATGAAGGTATGAGGCGCATGCCCCTTGTAGTGACCAGTGTCCCAGGGCCAGCTACGTCAGTTGCCCTTAGCATCATCTCCAGTCAAGGGCGTTAGCATCCCCCAAAACACAGAAACATGGAAATGTGCAAAACACAGTAGGACAGAAAATTCAATAGCTAAAGGCTGTTTCTGAATAAAGGAGCTTCTGTTGCCTTGACTCAGGGGCTCCAGCTCCAGCCCCACTCCACCTGGGCTGTGGCTTCTCAGTGTTTGTCTAAGCATCCCTGGTCCTCTCATTGCCTGAGCTCTAAACCTCTGGGCGAACTCTGATTCATGGGCTACTCACCGCCCATTCGTGCATTCACTTTTTCATTCATTCATTCACTAGCTTGTCCACTCATCAAACATTCCTCATGCTGGTCCCAGTGCTGGATGCCCTGGCCCACAGGGAGCAAAGGGGACACAGGCCTTGCCTTCATCAGGCCAGGAAAGGGAGGCAGCCTTGATTCAGGACTCCTCACCTGGACCAGCAACCCAAATTCCCTCACACATAGTCAGCTCCCTTTCCCGAGTTCCCCTCCCTTCACATGCTAACCAAGCCACCTGAATGGAAGACCCAGCTCCCATGGCTCCATCAGTCACCCCAGCCACCTGCCACACGGTGAGAACTGCTCCTCCCTTGGACCTGCTTTGTACGTACCTGGTTCCCAGCTCGCAGTCTGAGACAGTTATGCACATTATCCCAACAGGACTCTGAGCCTGGAGGTGGAGCTCCTCATTAGCACTGGCCTGATGCAGAGTAAGTTTGGGAAAGTGACATAATGAGTGAATGACTATATTCAATCAGTTACTGTCCATTGGCCCAGGTGGAAAACTCTGAGCCTATGGATTGAAACCCAAAGGCCCAAGATGAAAACTTTGCCTCATCCTGCTGGCCCTGGGTTAGGAATGAGAAACTGAGAGGAAGCAGGCAGTCAGAACATGAGCATGGAAGCTGATGCAACTCTTTTGTAGAGAATTCTGATGGCAAAAGTCGAAGTTAAACATGTCAATTCAACATCATTGCAGAGCTGCATCCACAGGAGACACTGTGCTTCATTAGAGATAAAAAGATGAGACACTAACCCTGCCTCTAACAAATCAAATACCACAACTGTTAAAAGTGGGCAAAGAAGATTCTTATGTTGGATAGTGAGCTACAGAGAAGTAAAGAGGGGCTGGAGGAAACCATGTGTTTCCGGACTAGAGCTGGAAACGCTGAAGTGAACACATTTCAACCTTCATATGACACAGCAAAAGGGCCTGAAGAAATTCATTTTCCTGTGGTGGAACTCCTTACTCATTCACCACTAAATCACTGGATGTGGTATATGATTATTTCATTACATAGTCATGAAGCTCAGTACTTGTAGAGGCAATAAGAAATGTATTTGAGTTGCACTTGTAGTTGCCTTAAATTCAGGTTAACTTCATACACTTTTAAAGAATTACTGATCATATCAACATTCAAACAGAAGGAAGTATCTTACTGGAAAGAAGGAAAAAGGGGGGAAGAAAACTAAAAAGTCTGGCAGAAAGTTCAGAATATCAAAAAGTATACCACAATGGAAACTAAAAACTGTAATGATCAAAATCATGGAAGAATCACGATAGCCAAGGAAATATGGGTAATAAAAATGACAACACAGAGATGAAAGGTATTATGAGAGTCAGAACTCTTAACAGGAAGCAAATTAAAAAAAGAAAACAGAAGGGGTAAAAAAAAAGCAGAAGGAAGATGATGGTAACAGAAAGGAAATCCACAACCCTCCAGTCAGCAGGACACACCAGGTGGCCCCACCCACCGATTATATACTTCATTGATCACTGTGATGCTTCACTAAACCGGTTAGAATGAACAATAATTCCCTCAACTGTTTGATGAAAAAATCTGTTTGTTCAAAATTGTAATCCCATTTACAAAGAATCAAGGTACAATGGACAAAAAAGATTCTTCTTGAAACATTTTGAAAGAGCTGTTTTTTAACAGGAAATCTGTTACATGATATTGGCTAGCCTATTCCAAGACTAAACATTGCCTGTATTGTTTTTCATTACAATTTTCAACAAGACAGATATCACTTACATCAGATTTTAGTGAATATCTTTAGGACCGTCAAAACTCATGGACTGAACACAGCATATAAGCATGCTTACTTGAATACTGTGTCTGACTCTGCAACCCCATGAACTGCAGTTAGCCAGGCTCCTCTGTCCATGGAATTTTCCAGGCAAGAGTACTGGAGTGGGTTGCCATTTCTTCCTCTAGGAGATCTTCCCCACCCAGGGACAAACTCTCCTCTCCTGTAGTCTCCTGGATTGGCAGGCAGATTCTTTATCACTGAGTCACCTGGGAAGTCCATGTTTGGCCACACACGAATCATATTAACAGAGTAGGCTCCTTCTGCAAGGAGGGCAGAAACACACCTGATCCAATTATTTTAGATGCGTAAAGCAAACATGGAAAGCATTTTCCATTTCTTCCTGATCTGACATGAAATACAGATCATGGAATACACGACACAAAACTCCTAACAAGCCACTGTGAGGCCACCGCGGGTTAGAGGTGGATCGTTGGCTCCAGACAACGATAGGTTTGGCCAAATTTGAGGGTAACCCTAAAAGAATAGTAACGTTACCAAAGGAATGCAAGGCTAACAATCTTTTCCAAACTACGACTAAGAGCAAAATTTGACTAACCCCGCTCAAAAGTGAATTATCTGTTTACCCTGTACAAACAGTATTACCAAATCATTCCCATGTGAAGGGGTAATTAAGATCTGCATTTTAAAAATTGAAAGGAAAAAAAGAAATGAAGCGTGTTAGGCAGTTAACCAGAGAAAAGCTTTGTGTTTGTGATATTAATCAGCTGTGTATAACTGACTTTTCTTCTTCTAATCAACATTCACCTTCGTATCTAATTTCGCATTCTTGTTAAAAAGGGAGCTCCAAACTGCACTAACTGGAGGCCCCACCCATCCTGGGCCCTGCGGGGAGCAGGACACCTGGAGCCCGACGAGGAGCGCGCAGGGTCTACACTCCAGGGCGTCTATCAGCGCGGCCCCGCGGAGAGGCAGCTCCGGAGGGCACACTGTCCAACGGGCGGCACGCAGGGAACCCTTACCCACGCCACAAGGTGCGAAACGCGCACATCCCGCTGGGGAGCGCGGGAGCGCGGGCGTCGCACGCAGACGTCGCCGGACACGTGACTGCCCGGACACGTGACCGCGCCCACCTGACCGCCGGCGCCGCAGTGAGGGAGAAACCAGGTTCTGCCGAGACCCGGCGAGATGCCGGCCGACTCGGTGGGTGGGCGCACGCCGTCCGCCGCTTCGGTCGCCGACGAGTGGAGCGGGTGCCAGGCTTGGCCGTGGACCCAGGGTCCCGGGTCGACAGGGCTTTAGGCCGAAAGCGAGGCGGCCTCCTCCCGAGCGGGAACGGAGGGCTCCTTCGCTTTGCTCCTCCGCTCTCACTTCTGGGGCACTGGCTCTGAGCGGTGAGGCACAGAAAAGAGAAATCCTTTCCCAAGAACAGAATCCTGTCACTGTAAAGCTCCGTGGGTTGCCGGGAGCGGTGTTGTGTAGGGTGTGGTGAAGACAGTGGGGGTCCCGAAGGGAAAGCAGATTAAGTCCAGGTGCGGACTTAGGCTCTGTACCAACGTGGCCTAGCTCTCGGGAGGCTGGCCGCCCGCTTTGTCCGGAACCAATATTGGGATGGAGGCTTGGTCACTAAAACTTGCACGTAGGGGTCAGCCAAGGCAATCCTGGTGGGAGACTCCATGTTGTCCCCTTCCCTGTCGCCACAGCCAGTTAAGTCCAACGTTGAAACATCAGCAGGATGGCTGAAAAGAGTCTGACAGACATCTGCAGACTAGCTAGGCAACGTGGGTCAGCCTTTCCCACAGTAGAGACCTTGGGAAGAGGTTCGCGTGAAACATGAATCTTCCCAAATTCTGCACCTGTTCGGGGAAGTCCCTCCGCACACGTCATCAGAAGGCTCTTTGACCTCAGTCCTCCAATCTGGTTTTGTCTAAGCCCTGCCCGGGCGTTTATAAGATGTGTGCCCCAGAGGCGTTCCCCTTGTCTTCTCCCAGTGGCTACCTTTTTCCCTCCGGATGTACCTAAGTACTTAGATCCATCAGGCTCAAACAATATTCTAGACGCGTGGGGCATGATATCCCTTTGGAAGCTAAAAAAATGATACAAATGAACTTATTTAAAAGACAGACACAGACTCACAGACATAGAATGAATAAATGAATTTATGAGAATGAATTAATGTTTACCAGAGAAGGGACAGGGGGAGGGATATTTAGGGAGTTAGGGATTGACATGTACACACTGCTATATTTAAAAGGGATAACCAACAAGGATCTGCTACTGTATAGCTCAGGAACTCTGCTCAATATTATGTAATAACCTAAATGAGAAAAGAATTTGGAAAAGGATAGATACATGACTATGTATAAAGAATCACTTTGAGGTATACCTGAAACTAGCACTATACTCCAACATAAAATAAGAAGCTTAAAAAAAATAGTTCCAATCCTTTGATTGGTGTGGTGCTCAGAGTCTGGCCATAGAATTCCAGTAGTTTCAGTCTCTATCTCTTTTTCCTGATGATTCTGTTGGTGTGAGAGAGGAGACAGCTTACTATTTGCAACAGTAAGCTTTAGAGACAGTTTTTACATGAAAAGTTTCAACACAAATTCAAAGATTCCCCCCCTCAAAGGATTTATATTCAGAATATTCTTGGGAGAACAGTTTTTACCTCTTTGAAATGCCAAGTTATTTTTAATGTTTTCCTTTGAATTAGAAAGCTGAACAGCAAGATTTTGTAACACTTTAAGCAGTTTCATATGAAAGAAACAGCTTCCTTGGCTATGGGGGAAGAAGTAGGTCAAGAGAAAGGAAAGTTACTGACAATTGGACAGATTAGGAATCTTTCAAATGATGGAGAGAAATGCTGCTTTTGCTCTTTCCCAAAATCCAGCCAGCATCACTGCAATACAGATTCTGGTAATATTGCCCAAGGACACTCTGGGTGAAGATTGTTCTGCTTGACTTTTACTAAACAGCTGAAAAGGACAGAAATTTCTCTGGATAAGCAGTTGAGGGAGGGAGAGCAAAACTCCACCTTATTCATAAATGGGCACTGTCAGGAGGGTCCTTCCCTGAGTCTGGTTTCATCTGCTGGTCTGTGGCCAGGGAAGCTTGGGGTAGTCAGAGACAGACTCAGGAAAGGATTACGTTATAGCAGAGTGGCGCAGCGGGAGCGTGCTGGGCCCATAACCCAGAGGTCGATGGATCGAAACCATCCTCTGCTATAAGCTCACGTTTTTGCCTGCTATATGGCTTTTGGGTCCCCAGCTGTGGAACAAGGTTGGGCTGTGGACCTCGGTGTCCAGGAGTGGCAGCTAGTTCTATGGCATCACCATCAGCACTCTGGACTCTGAATCCAGAGATATGTTGAAATCTTAGTGGGACCTGTGTACCCCTCTTGTCCCATCCCTGGGGCACTTAGGCCAAGAGTGGCCTGCAAGGGAACACAATGGCATGTAGGTCTATGGTGTAATGGTTAGCACTCTGGACTTTGAACCCAGCGACCCGAGTTCGAATCTCGGTAGAACCTGTTTTGCCTGTGGCCATTTTTGTCTTCCCCTCGTGTCCCAGGCAGTGGGACATGGGGACATGGTCTGGCACAGGACAGGCACCTGGTCCATCTGATCGCCAGTGCTTCCCTTCCCCCAGAAGCCACATTAGGGATGTCTTTGTTCTTTTTAATGTCCTCCCTGCAGTTTGGCTTTTTTTTTTTTTTAAGGGAATTCCCAGTCCAGTTGCTGGGACTCTGCATTTTCACTGGCAAGGGCCCAGGTTGGATTCTCTGGTTAGGGAAATAGGATCCCACAGGTTGTGCCATGTGGCCAAAAAATCAAAAGTAAAAAAAGAGACCAAAGGAGCTAATACTCTTGTCTTGAGACGGCTCATCCTGCACCCTTTAACCTCTGGAATCCCACGTCAGGAGAATTACATAACCTTCTCCATTGACGAGCTCTCAGTACAGGCTGTTTACTCTTCATACAAACACAAAAAAGGGTCCTTTTAGATACTGCCCACTGGGCACCTGGGTGGCTATTGTCATAGGGAAGAACATTGTGCCTAGAATTTTGCATGAAGCATGTAAGAAATGTCTATACAGATCTGATTTTAAAAAGCAAGTCTTTACAAGGAGACAGGAAGATGGTTTTTCCTTGAATAAATCCAGGTTCTTTGCAGCTTTAGTGTAGCTTTAGAAATACTAGTACTGTTTGTCTCATACAATTCACTACTTCCATGACTCACTACCCTTCACTCTTAGAACTGTATGCTTATGAGTTATTTTCATCAAGGTTTTGGAAACATCCAAGTAAAACTAATGTGGAACACTTCTTACAGGGACATGGAAAAGAAGATACTATTTTTCTCAATTAAAAAGCCAGGCTTTTCATAGCTTCGTAAGTAGTAGCCTTCAGTGAGTGCCTGGTTCTTTATTCAATATAGTACACCTGTACTCAAAAACACTGAAGACAAAAAGATCCCAAAACACATGATTTATTCTTATAAAATAAGACTTCTTCAGAAAGTCCAGGGGCCTCTGCCCAAATCTGAGGCCATGTCCTCTACTTCCCTGAACAACGACTTGCTTTAGATGGACTCTACGTTTGCTGTTACTGATCAGGAGCAAGGTCAGTGCCTGTGTGGAAGGAGGTAGCGTGTAAGTGCCAAGGTTGGGCCCAAGGTGGGAGCCCACATTTGGTGGCCAAGTGGCCTCAAGCATCTGAGTTGCCTGCTTGAGCTGCAATCCCCTCACCTAATGCATCTGACTGGACTGTGAGTGAAGACCTGAGGTCTCACCACAGGCAGTGTCCAGAGGCTTCTGTTGCTCAGCTTTGGGCCAGCAGGTGACGCCACAGAACACCTTTAAGTCAGTGGCAGAGCTTAAGAGCCTCTGTGTAGGCAGTGCCCTTGCTCCACACCCAAGGCCAGCAGCAAACTGATGTGTGAGCAGTGCGTGAACTCCAGTCTTCACTCCAGCAGAGCTGTGAAGGAAGGACCAGCATGTACACTGGCTACCACTGGCCCAAGCTGAGGCCAGGCAGAAATGGAACTGAGAAATCTGGACTCTGAGAAATCTGGGTCCGGGCAAGGCACAGGAGAGCAGCTACTTACCTACCAGTAAGGCCCACACACACGCACGATCAGAGCCCACAGGAGGTACCCATGACACCACACACACACACACACACACACACACACACAGCCCACAGGAGGTACCCATGACACTAGAACTCAGGCAACAGCACCCCTGGAGGGCAGCTGCTGTGTCTGGTGCACATCTGGACCTAGTCTATGCCCCTTCTCATGCCAGGACAGCACCACTCACTAGCAGACAGCCCCTGCACCCCACCCCAGCCCAACTATGGGGCTGCCTCTGACTGCTTGCATGATTTGAGTTTTAATGAAGGAAAACAAACGCTCGTCCTAACCAAAGGTGAGCTGCGGGTCGGACTTTTCCCCACATCTAAGAATACCTGGTCCCCTGGCCAAGGAGTGCCTTCGTTTTAGCCAGAAGAGGTGGCTTCTGAGGCAAGAGCCCACTCTGACTCCTGGCATCCCCAGCCCACAGAAGCCTTCGGGCAAAGATGGCCCTCGGGGCTGTACTGGCTCCGAAAGCATGAGGGAAGTCGCCTGGGGGGTGCTGGTGAGGGAGGACACACACAGCCCCCTGACTGGGGAGTCAAGTGTCTGGTTCACACACTCTCCACACTCAGACACTCCTCAAGTGTTTATTCCATCATCAGTTACTGCAGAGGAGAGAAACCCAATTGTACATAGATTGAAAGCAAAAAATATACAATTTCACACAATATATCCAGTTTTCAACCCCAATAGGTATACAGGTACAATACAACATAGAGTCAGTGAAGGAAATCTAACAGCTCAGGCTTTATAAGCACTGAGGAATCCAAGGACGTCGCTACCACCCACGTTAACAAAATTCAAGTGCTTTGAAGAACCAACTGGAGGCCTATCCACAGACGTCTTTCGTTTCACAGGATGAGCCCTGATGTGGAGTTCTGTGATTCTGTCATTTCCAATTCTTTGCTAGTCCTTTCTGTTTATGGGAAAACTGTTCTCTTCCATTTATCTTTAAGGCAAGCTCACATGAGCACTACATGCCAGGTGAGGGCGGTCCTGTCAGGAGCCACGTGAATGAGCCAGCCCACAGTGAGAGGAGGATGATGGGGGGGCTCGGGGGAGGCAAGACCATCGAGAAGCTGCATCATCTGAGGTTGGGGACAGAATGGCTGTCACCTGTCTGATCCCACCCAGAGAAGGATGGAGCAGGCGGACTCCTGACCACAGTCTGGCCTGAGCAGGTCAGCTGCCTCTCCCGTCCTTCCATGTGTAACACCTGTCACCCTTCGCAGGCCTCACTCTGCCTCGAGATGAGTTCACCTAAAGACTGAATGTGAAAGCATGAGGTTGGGGTATAAGCTGCCAGAGGCTGCTGGGCCCACAGTTGGAGGGTCTGGTCCCAGGAGGCGGCTGCCACTGCGGCAATGACAGACATGGCCCACTGTTGCCAGAACTTTTTCTCTAGAGAAACTGAAAACCCAGATTCATATGAGCCCCCAATTCCAAAAGGATGCACTTTATTCACCTTCTGGCAAAACCATTCTCAGGAATAAAAAACGTGGTTTGTAAAAACAAGAGCCACCTGGGAAGACCACAGACCATGGCCCACAACCCCCGCAGCCTGCCTGCTTCCTATCATTTCCACATCTAGTCTGAGGCATGTGAATCCCAACCTCTGGGGTCTTAACTCTTCACAGGACACTTTTTGGATTGTTTTTTAAAAGCCTAAAAGACAGTAGTCTGTCTCCATTCTTGTTCTTTGGATTTCTTTAAAGGAAACTCAAATTGAGGCAATCCTTCTCTCCTGTTAAAATATTCCAATTACACACATATTACGAAGATAGCACCACATCAAACTGAGGGAGGGGGCTGCTGACAAATGGGGGTAGCAGAGGATTCTGAAAAACCGAAGTGGTAAAAGGAAAGCTGAGCTGTTTTCTTCAAGTGTCTCTGATACCCACACAGGGTGGGCCCTCTGTCCTCAGGCAGCTGACAGGCCTGCCTCCCAATCTCCTCGATCTTCACCACTTGATGTCTCGGCTGTCAGCGGGCTGTCCTGGGCCCTGGTATGCCGTGTGCAGGGCTTCCTGGACCCGGGGGGAGTCGGTGCCGTCCAGCCACTCCTGGTACAACTCCTGCACATGGGTGCTGGCCTCTGGGAGCTGCACAGGGATGTCAGCGTAGATGCCTTTCATTTTCTGCAGCAGGGCCTTGTCTGTGCGCCCGTCCACGGTCTGGGCTTGGCCTCTGCCATTAAGGCATCCTGAAAAACACAGGGAGCTTACTCTTTCCCTGCTTTCATCTGGAAGAGCAGAGCAATGATGGCAGTGTGCAGTGTCTCGTGGCCAAAGCCTGAGCCCCTACACCCCAGGCCCAGGCTCACAACCCCAGATGCTTCCTATTCTCTCCTCTTTATACTACCCAGGAAATGTTTTTACCTAAAGCTGAAATTACTTGGTAACCTTTTAGAACTGGATGGCTATGCACGCCCATGTGGATTTCGAGTTTCTCTTGGAATTCATCAAAACCAGGAGAGCACGGAAAGTATTAATGAACAGCTAAATCACTGGTATCTGCATAAAGCCCTAGTGTGTGACTCCACATGTGGGCTGCATCAGGGAGAGATGGGGGCTAGGGACCCATGAGCCACACGGGAGCCCAAACCCAAACACCTCGGACTAAATGAAGAACATGCCTTCTACATACTAGCGCTATACATGTGTGCATGCGTGCTAACTCGCTTCAGTTGTGTCCAGTTCTTTGTGACACTATGGACCGTACCCCACCAGGCTCCTCTGTCCGTGGGATTCTCTAGGCAAGAACACTGGAGTGGGGTGCCACGCCCTCCTCCCGAAGGGTCTTCCTGACCCAGGGATTGAACCCAAGTTGCTCACGTCTCCTGCACTGGCAGGGGGGTTCCTGACCACTAACGCCACCTGTGCTGCTTATTCTTAAACACGTAGATGATGTGATTTCTGAGATAAAAACTCATTTAAAAGAACTTGTAGCAAATTTCCCAACCTCCCTCCCCTGACCCCTTGGCAGCACCCAGCAGCTACCCTCTGGCCCTCACATCTCACTCCTCACTTCCTGCATGGCTCAGAGGGGCCCAGCTCAGCCTGGCTTCTCAAGTCTTACCGCCAGCACAGGCGAGAACCTCCACAAAGTGGTACGGGAACTTGCCCTTCTTCAGCTTTAGGACCACGTTCTGGATGTTTCGAAAGCCATAAGCTGCAGCAAAGCGCAAGAGGACCTCTCCGCTCTTCTCAAGGGTGACCTCCTGGAAGTCTTTGTTCCTGTGAAATCAACAATACAAATTATGACCCACAGGGTCCTTCCTCTGTGGTCTGAGAACTATTTCAATCTAAGTTAGGGATGTTAGCAAAATTTAAGTCTGTGAGTTAAACACATCAAAGGCCTTTTGATCTTGACTGGTGTGAACTCTATAAATAGGATCTCCCTTCTCAGACTTGCAGCTGGCTGTGGGGGACGGGGGTCCTATTATAGAGTTTACACCTGACAGGCAGTGCTGACCACACAGGCAGACGGACAGAGGCCACCCCAGCCCCACACACCTCAGGGCGCGGTAAGTGACCTCCCCCACGTCCTCGTTGAACAGCTCCTTGGCTGCATGTCTGAAGATGTGTGCCAGGTACCCGTCAGAGCCGGCTCCATCGTGGCGCCTCAGCTCCTCCTCCTTCACGTCGCCAAACCTCACCAGGCAGGAAAAGCGAGGGCAAAAGTTAAATCCGACTTTCCCAAGTTTTATGATCCAAGGTTGCAAAACCCTTTACAAGTACTTAAGACTTTGGGCAAAAAACTCCTCTGGGCTAGAATTCACTGCCAACGTGAAGCCTGCAGGTGTGCCCAACGCTGCCCAAGTAACTCCTCTGAGTGCACATGCGTCAACGCTTGACCCTTAGAACCTCACAACTCGGGGCATGAGAAAAGGGCATCTGAGGGCCACACGAGAGAGCATGCGCCATCTGTGGCCAGCCAGGAGGAGGCCTCTGGGTCCCCTTAGGCCCAAGCATGGGCTCTGGCCATAAGGACACCAGCTGCTTATGTTCTAAGGACCTCAGTCCACCTTCCACACCAGGGCCACGTGTGGTCCTGACATCACTGCCTGGAGGACCTGCCATGCGGTCCATGCCCTGGGGCACAGAACGCAGCAGGAGTGTGGCTGGTGGTCAGGGTGACCACTGGTGACAGAGAACCAGGCTGCTGCTCTTGGGCAAAGGGACCTGAGGGAGCCATTGTGTGGGGGTGCTGCCGCCATCCCCCGGGAGATGCCGCCTCCATCCCTCGGGAGGTCTAGGAGTGATGTCAGGAACATGTGAAGTCCAGAAAAGGGGGTGTTGGTGTCCACGCCAGACCACAGGCTGAATGGCATCCACTCAATATGGTACTGGCCATGCTCTATTCAGAGCCAAGGGTTGTAGAGGGGCGACAAGGTAGCCCACCATGCCAGGGGCCATACCACACCCATGCCTCAGCAGGGCAGGTGGCCTCATTATAAAGCAGGAAGGTCCTGGGATGAGAACCTGGTAGAGATCACAAGGTCATACTGGAAGCCCCCAAGGTGCGAGAGTGCCCCTCCCTGCAGAGGCACTTACAGAGTGTCCAGGGCAGCATCTCTCACCGAGACATCACTCTGCTCCATCATCTGAGCTATTTCACCTACAAGCAAAGAAGGGACGTTAAGACGCCATGATGGCACGGCCTACACTTCCTCGGGAGCTGTTCCCAGCATCACCTCCTTTCCCTGGAGGACATCATGGGTTATAATAACTTTGGACATTGCCCCCTCACAGGCAGGAGATGCAGAGTAACACTGATGAAATGTCAGGGAAGATCTAATTCCTCTTTCTGCCCCTGGAACAGGGATTTCTACAAATGTATCCCCATGTTTCTGTTTCCCAAGTGGAAAGCTTTAGTGTGGACAAGACTATGGTTATCTGGAACCAGACCAACTGAAAATCAGGACCACTTCTGTATCTCCATTTGCACAAGGGATCCTGAGAGAGGGTGAATCCTGAAGCTACTGCTAAGGCATCAAGTGATATGAGAAGACAGAACATCTGTGAAAAAGTCAACATCTACTGTATTCAGAGAAAAGATGCCCGAGTGTGGTTCTTAGGGAAACCCAGCAACTAAGGTGAGCAGAAGGCCATGGCTGGAGCTCTCCACCCTGCTCACCCCTGTCACTGCCATGAGGACTGGGGCAGTGGGGACCTTTCCCTGGGCTTCCACATAGGGAGGCTCTGCTCAGGGGACCAGAGATAGGTCACTGTCCTTGTAGGTTGCTGAGAGAGCCAGCCACTGTGCTCTGTGCCACAGGGAACTGTTTCCAAGGCTGTGTGAAGTACACCCACATGGGCTTCAGCAAAGACTTAATCAACCCCTCAACCGATGGCAACATTCTGAACGGCCTTGAGGTGGCCAGGGAAGTGCTCTCATCCCAGGACTGAAGTGCCATGGGTCCTCTGCACGGGTCCAAGGGCAGCACCTCTGCGAGGAGCCAACCAGCAACGTCTCAGGGGCACACGTGTGCTTTCTGCTTTGTTCTGAAGGAGGAAGCTTTGCTGCGTCTCCAGTGTGGGTGTGGCTATCAAGCCCTCATCCTGGACACGCACCGGCCGCTGGGCTGGTGCACTGGCCTGCCTCCCGGCAGCCTTTCCCGAGGCCCCGCCCTCACCTGAGGTCAGCACGCAGTCAGTGCCCCGGGAACCCCGAGAGGCCATGAGGACATCTTCCTGAAGGGCCTCCAGCTTCTTGTCATAGCACGGCGCCACAATGACATGGAAAATCTTGTCTGGGGACAGGTTCTGTACACAGAAGAGCAAACCCATGATGGGGGCTGTGCAGAAGGGAGGAGGCAGCCAGAATGGAGCGGGCCTGGTGCTTTCCTGGGTCCAAGCCCCATCCCCTACAGACCAAGTTCCTGAGCCGCAATGCCCCCAAGTCCACCCACAGTGTCACCATGCTGCAGACCCATTGCCTGGACACTCACAGAGGCTTGCCACCTGATTCCCCTGAACCAAGTGCACAATGATCAAACAAACACGGTGAGCACAAGCTGCTGCTGGGCTGTAAATGAACGCTTGGCTATTTCCCCACACTTTCCAGACATTACCCCGGAAACCAGGCTGCCCCTCTCCATGTCCCCGGCTGAGCCAGAATTGCTGGCACCACCAGGAGCCAGCAGCTAAGTGACCGTCTTGGAACCAGGTGTCTGGGCAACCCCCTCGCTCATCAGGGCCTGGGCCCAAGCCCACCGTGCACACACCTGGGGAAACCTCCTTCACCCTCAGCACCTGTCCTCACATGGAAGCTTGTTGCCTGACGTGAATGCTGCCCTTGGGGAAAGGCCAGCTTACCTGCCGTCTGGCAAAGTAGTCCTTCACCAGGGATCCCATGATCTGCTGGGGAGACTTGGCAGTGCAGAGGTGGGGGGTGACGGGGTGACCCAGCACTCGCTCAGCATAGCGGACCCAGCCTGAGGAGGGAACGGGTCCATGTCAGCTCCTCACGGCTGCCCCACCGGAGTAGAGCCGGGACTCCTCATCTTCCGGCCGCCCTAGGTGTGCATGACAGGCTCCCTCCACCAAGCCACCTCTCCTCAGAGGCTTGGCCATGGGAACCCCAGGGGCATGCGTCACAAGACTGGAGGGTGCCGGGATGGATGCCTCCCTTGGCCCCAGATCAGAGAGAACAGAACAGGAGAAAAGTAGGAGTGGGGGGTAGCAGGGCCCCCAAAATTGAGAAGAAGCTTGGAGGAGCAGCTACGAGGCGCTGTCCTGGGCAGTTTGGCTCCATATCCACACTGCCAGTTGCAGAGCTGTTCTCACAGCCAGGTGGCCACAGCTCAGACAGGAGTCGACAGCCACCAGGCCCACAAAGCTTCACTCATCTATTGGAAATTAACAGTCCAGTAACTGCCCACTTTTAGGACAATGAAATACAAGAAAGCACAACCTCTCAAGGAACACAATAAACAGCACAACCTGCAGTGTGCCCACAGCATGCCCAGTGTGGTTCTGAGCATTTCCCCTGAGCTGCTGACTCCCACCATGCCCTCTGAGTGCACCACTGCTGCCATGGTTGCCAGAGGGGACTCAGGATGGAGAGGTCAGCGGACCACAGAGCCAGCAGCTCAACCTGCAGGGGCTACAGCTTGCCCCCTTCTCCCGCTGGGTATGGTAATCAGAGTGTCCGGTGACAGACTGGCACGTACACCACAGCATCATGAGAGGGGTGAGGAAGGTGAGGAAACCTGGAGACAGGTTGCCCACCAGATCCCCAGGGCAGCCCACCTCCCCATGCCCACTCCTGTGGGGAGGAGCAGCAGGCACCAGCCAGCCAATCTCATCTGAACTCAAACCACAGCCGTCACCCGCTCGCCGGCCTGAGCACATGCAGGCAACGTCCATGGTCACCAGAGCCCCACACAGAGATGCTGCTCCACTCGTTCCCAGCCTCTACACATGTGCATGGAATGGTTCATGTTAAAACACAAAACTAGGGAATTCCCCAGCTGTTCAGTGGTTAGAGCTCACTGCGCTGACTGCCAGGGCCCCGGGTTCAATCCCTGGTCAGGGAACTAGGATCCCACAAACTGTGTGGCATGGCCAAAATAAATAAATAAAATGAAAAAGAAAAACTATCAAAGGCCATGGAGCATTGGGGGCCCAAGATCCCTCCCACCACAGGTC
This sequence comes from Antilocapra americana, assembly GCA_007570785.1. NCBI lineage: Eukaryota > Metazoa > Chordata > Mammalia > Artiodactyla > Antilocapridae > Antilocapra > Antilocapra americana. Next base: position 5,987,196 of record ML664177.1, on the reverse strand, counting down.
TGGTTTTGTAAGGCTCCTGTGCACCCTGGTCTTGGTGCCAGCGCCTTCACCTGCACACAGGGCTCTCAGGCAGACCCCAGCTGCAGGCTGTGCCATGGAGGCCTGGCACAAGATCAGGCAGAACACAGGCTGGTAGAGGTGAGGCCCTGGGGGACCTCCTGGCTTACAAGAGAAGAGGACCAAACAGGGATGAGGAGGAAGAACCAGGTCACAGGATCCACAGCACCTGGCACGAGACCAGAGTGGCAAGCACTTTCCCAATGGTTCCCCTGATCAGAACTTGCTACTGGCACCAGCCTGGGGCCTGGTCAGCCGTGCTGGCTGTCCAGCTTTGTGGTAGCATGGCATGGACAGGGCACCCATATCCTGCTCTGTCAGACCACCCTCCTCTTCTCAGGCACCCTCTCTGAAAGCAGAGAAGAAACCTGTTCCAAGAAGTGCCTGGCACAAGGTGCCCACTCTTTCTATTCTCCCTGCTGGATTGGAGGATTACTTCCCACACTCCAATTCAATGAGTGCTCCTGGTGGTTCTCACAAAGCCCAAAGCCTTTGAGCACGTCCACAGCTGAGCAGCTCATTACACCCTCACCCACCGACCCCCACCAGGCGAAGGTACACTGGTGAGGTGGCACTCCATTGGCTTGTGGGCAGCAAGGGCCCACCCAGATGTTCCTGTCGCAGCCAGGATGCGCTGCCCTCTAAGCAGTCTGAGGAAGCACTGCTGGGACACAGGGACCCTGCATGTGGAAGCTGGTCAGTCAGTCCAGGGCAATCCACAGCCTGATTCTGCACACCAGGTCAGATCATCCGACCTTGATGCTGCTTTAATTTCCCTAAGTTGTCATAGGAAAGCAAAATGTTAGCACTAAATCCTAGAAAAGGGTTAGTTTTGAAGCAGATCTCACCTCAACTCCCTGAATTTGAGAGGGGGCATAAACCTGAACAGTTACAGTTCTGAGTGGCTTAGCTACAAAGAGTTCTTGGGGGAGAAAGCTCTATATAATAATTAAAGATTTGTTTAAAAAGTGTTCCAAGATGGAATCTAGTATTAATGTAAAGTAGTATTTTTTATCATGCAATTTCTACTTAAGTTGGCAAAGGATCTATTGGTGTTCACCATATTACCTATAATTGTTTGGATGTTTGAAATACATCATACTTTGAAAAGAGATTTATTCTCCTTAACACAGGACATGTCTCTCTCAAACTTCAGAAATACGGATAAATGAAGATAAGCAACTAATACTTGGCTGTCAGGTCTCCCCATTAAATCACCCAGAATTAATAAACATGTTGGTCGACATAAAACTATTCAAGGCCCAAACTCCTCTCCGAGACCCACTGTCCTTGACCTCGCCCGTTGCCCAGGCCTGCCCCCAGACGCAGACTGATGAGAAAAGGCAGGGCAGGCCCCTGCAGCAGCCCCGTGCTCACCGGGACAGGCAGAGGACAGCATGGGCAACGCGGGCTCCTCCTCACTGTGCTGGCGGAATCGACGCACAAACTCTTTCTGACTCTCCAGGATGCTGAAATCTGCAGCGATCGTTGTATCGAAGACATAATGCACCCCTGTGGGGAAGAGAGGCGCACTGGGCTCCACATCACAGAATGTGAGATCGACCCTCAGTTCACCTTGAAGACTAACTGAAAGCGCAGACTCCACAGACAGCACTAGATGCCCAAGTGCAGGACTGTGCCCTTTGCTCTCTCAAACAACAGCGCAAATCACTTTTCACAATAAAGCACTTATTTTCCTGCTTCTTCTTTTCCCTTTACATCTATATTTACATAAACACCTTGCCATATTCCATATATAAATTAGTGTTAATTTTACAGGGTATCATTCTTCCATCTCACTGGCTAAATTAAACTCCCACTGTCATAGTCTTTGATAGTTCTAAAATGAATAAAATGAGTAAACTGGCTGAGCATAACTTTGTAATGGTCTTAGTTAATTACTACGTTGATTTCTAACTTGTCTCTCTCTCTTTTTTTAAAATATTTATTGATTTGGCTGTGTCACGTCTTCACTGTCTCACACCGGATGTTTCCGTGGCAGCGCATGGACTCGCTAGTTGTGCTGGACCAGCTCAGTAGCTGCTGATCAAGGGCTCCAGGGCACATGGGCCTCAGTAGTTGCAGCACGCGGGCTTAGTTACTCTGAGGCATATGGGGTCTTAGTTCCCTGACCAGGGATTGATCCTGAGTCCCCGGCATTGCAAGGCGGATTCTTAACCCCTGGACCACCAGGGAAACCCCTAACTTATCTTTTTCTTAATAAAATGTACGCTTCTTTGTTTTTAAACTACAGTTGCTATACAGTATGAGGTACAGATAGGCAAAGTAGTGGTTCACAATTTTTTAAAAGTTATGCCGCAGTTATAGTTATTATAAAATATTTGCTATAGGGAATTCCCTGGTTGTCCAATGGTTAGGGCTTGGAGCTTTCACTGCTGTTGCCCAGGTACAATCCCTTGTCAGGGAATAAGATTCTGCAAGTCTCATGGCATGGCCACCCCCCAAATTTTTTTTCTTTTGCTATATTTCCTATGTTGTACAATATATCCCTGCAGCTTATTTTATATCTAAAAGCTTGTACCTCTTAATCTACTACCTCTATCATGTTCCCTCCACTCTGCCCACTGGTAACCACTAGTTTGTACTCTACATCTGTCTTTTTCTGTTTTGTTATATTCTTGAGTTTGTTAAATTTTTCTTTAGATTCTACATGTAAGAGATATCATACAGCATTCGTCTTTCTCTATCTGACTTATTTCATTTGGTATCATACCCACCAAGTCCATTTATGTTGTTACAAATAAGTTCTTAATAATGGAAAATAAGCCTAAGACAAAAAAATATACTTTAAATAATTACAGTAAAATAAATAGAGCAAATAATTTTAATATCTGCAACCAGTCTAAACCTTAATAGCAGCCAGTTATTCTTAAAAAGAAACAATGTATCAAGTTATTTAAGAGTGACCTTAAAAAAAATCAGTTTCACTGTGGATATATTTTATTAACATATAACATCCAACTATTTAAAAAAAATCTCTTCCCCTCCAAAATAGGGCCTTTCACTATGAGAAGGCAGAGCATTTTACAACTCTGATCTTTGATAAAATGCAGCTAAGCTTAGGCTTTTTAAGGTTAAAAGCATGAAGGATGACTTGAGGCATCCTCATTTGCATCTGCAGCTTTAGTTTTGGTTGTGGCACGCTGTGCACCAAGAAACAGCTCTGCATGGGAAGCAACATGCAGCAGCGAGGCAGGCAGGCTGGTGCGAGGACATTTAGTCCAGGTGTCACTTTATCGCTAATCCCAGTGTATTTTCATCTTTAAAAAGCCAATGAGGAACAGCAAAAACTCTTACTTGGCAAACGGCTCAAGTTTTCCTGTTCAGGCCTACCTGTAGGACACTTTAACTCGGGGGGGAAGTTAGAGTGTGACGTGACAGACTAGACAGAAGCATTGCTACCGCTCTTTATGAGGCAGTATTACTCTAGTACTCATGCACATGAGTCCTCAGGTACTGAAATGACTAGCTTTCACTCTTCACACAAAGGACACAGTCCCTTCCCTTCCTGCTCTGCTCTTCAGAGAGCTTCCTGGGAAATCAGATGCCAGTCATTGCAGACGTGATCCTCCATCAGATAACTATAACCCCTGTGAGCCGAGCAACTCGACACTGCTGGGCAAGTGTGGGTCCCAGGTGTCCCCAACTATGTGCCCTAAGATGGTCATTTTAGGCCGGCCCCCCAGAGGGGCCAGTGCTGGCCATAAGTCAACACCCATCTGCATGGCAAGAGGGTAAATGACACCTGCCTACCATGTGTGGGTCAGAGGCATGGTCCTCTTATGTTCCACAAGACTCTCAAGGAAGTTCTTATCTATCCTGTGCCCTTGAAAATTGAACTCTAGAGATAAAAAGGGCAGATAAAAACTCAAGTTATAAATTCGAATTATACCAAATTTATTTGCTATAAATAATATCAAAAGGCAGCTCACCAAGACTTTTGAGGAAACCACAGAGCCTTCTGGATGCATCAGTCACACTGAGGCTGAATTTAGCAGCAAAATAAGGCAAAGACTGAGGACACACAGACACTGCGATCACCTTGTGCTTTGAGGAGTCACATTTCTAGGAGAAACAGAGAAGAACACTGTCTACGTGCTGATTACAGAGGGAGGGAAAGTAAGACTCCTGTATGAAAAGTCTAGAACAAACAGAGTGTAACAGATGCCCAATGGAAAGACTAATAAAACACACAAGATACTGGCAAGCACAGTTAAGGAAAAAGGAGACAAAAAATTAGAATTAAAAATGAGACATCCCAAGGGATTTTGTCAATTTCAACTACAAGGTTAAAAAAGAAATATTGAATATATACATCAATATTACATATAAATGCAAACATCTTGATAAAATAAATTCATTTAAAAGGAAAAATGAAAGTTGTGTACCCATAAATAACCAAAACAATTCATAACAATGAAGTTACAGGAAAATGGGGCCCCAAAGTCTGTCCCCAAGAGGCCTCAAGCCCAGGTCACTTAGTGGTAAATTTTAGCAAAATTTTAAGTCATTGATAATTCTCATCTTCTACAGACTCTTCCAATAAATACCAAACAAGTAAATGTGAAACCAGCCTATCAACACCCTGAAACCAAAACCAGATGCTGGCAGTTCAAGAAATCCCTAGAAAAATATGAACAAATTGAGTTCAGAGGCGTGCTGACTCATCACAGACATGCAGGATGCAACCTTGGGGAGCAGTGTGAGCTAGCATGTTGGGCATTAGAAAGTCAGCAGTGGGATCCCCTGACCTGGGGTCAGAAAGATGCAGGATTATCACGACAGAGGGTGTTCAGGTCAGTTACCACCTGCACATCAGGAAAAGTGGAAACTTGGACAGCAGTGTTCAGTGGCTACCATCCACTGTAGTCTATCTATGGACTTGCTACAGACAGGACAGGTCTGGTTCTGTCCCCCTGTCCCTGCCTAGCAGCTCAAGTGAGACAATGCTGAGGCTGCCTGTCCCCTCTGGATGGGATTCCACCTTCACGTGATGCCTGGGAAGCCCACACCTGACAGAGCCATCAGGGCACCAACCTGGCACACAACGACCTCCAGCTCCCTGACAAGCTCCTGTGATGCCCAAGTCAGTTAAGCATGGTTTCTATGGTTTGTAACCAAGAGCATCCTAATGTAAACTTGGAAGCAGGAACAAGAGAGTACAAGTTTCAAATGCTAATGAAGGGGGAAGGACAGAGGGTGGTCTGTCCCCAGCTTCAGCAGACTCACAATTCCAGTTCCTCTGTCTGATGCCCTGCCCAGGGAATTTCAAGCGCTCACCCTTTACTTCATTCTCACTTCAATTTCACCTCGTCTGAGGGAGCTGATCTGTGTGACCAAGAGGGAATCTGCCTGAGCCCCAGAGCTCAGGAACCCCAGAGCCCCAGGGCCAGCAGAGAAATAGGACCTGCTTTTTGCTATGGCAGCCCTAAGTGACTGACTCAGCCAAACCCAGAACCTCTTCCATTCCTAAGCTTTCAGTTTCATGAAATAACTAAGCATTTCCTTTTTAGGCAGTTTGACATGAATATCCATTTTCTATAGCTGATATGCTGATTGATGTGAGTACCTACGTCTATTTAACAGTGAAAGAGTCTGCAAAAATCTACTTAATAGTAAACCTTCACCAGCATTCTCACTGAAATCAGAAACAAGATGTTAGTATTATTACTATCATCAATTTAATTTCAGGTTGATTTAAAAGTCCTAGACCATACCATCAGAAAAAATAAAATGTATACAGGTTGGAAAGAATGAAATTTGTTATTTGCAGTCAGTACCCCCAGAAAGCAACCTGGGCCTCACATGGCACCTGCACTGCCACGGGGGCTAGAGCACCCAGCACTGTGTTCAGAGCTGGTACAGACACTTCCTGGAAAGCAGCTGTGAGGGCTGCTCACTAGGTCAGACTGAGGGCAAACCAAGACACGCTTTTCAGCCTAATCTGCCTCCATCTTTCCTGTCTTTACCTTTCACCTGTCTTCCTGAGTGACTTCAGGTAGTTCCAACTGTACGGGGGTCTATAGGAATGAGGTGAAGGACTGTGGTCCTAACCTCTGAGAAAGCCCCAGAGGCAGAGGAGAGGCAGCTCAGCCACCATGCCATCCCATCACCAAGCATGCAGAGGCCTCCCCCGAGTCAGGGGAGCCTGGCTGGTGGCGCCAGCCACAGCTGCTGCCCACATCAGTGAGGGAATGTGACTGTGGGTGGGGTTTTGTTGACAGGGAGAGGCTGTGGAGAGGGCCAGCTATCACAGGGGACACAAGCCAGGGCCAAGATGCGCTTCCTAAGTCCCACCAGAGGTTTCATGCCTCACCTTGACCTCCACCCATCTCTGGTGCCAGCAAGTGCCTGGGATGCCATACCTTGTTAAGGTTCAGAACTTGGAAGAAGTCCTTGGCGTTCTGCTGGGAAACCTGGACTCCTTCCTCCGCAGACACACAGCTGTCACAGGCCAGGCAGTCACTCAGAAATATCTTGGCATCAGCCAGTTTATGGAATTCTCCCTTCTGTGAAAGAAAAGATGATGTTATGGCTTGATTCTTCAACAGAAACTCTTTAATATTTGTTTCTTTAGGAAAAGTAACAGCACAAGCATAATACACAAAACAGCCACAAATTCTCTTAGGGTCCCATAGATGGCAATGTGTGGGGAGTAGACCCGGACCACCAAATGCAGCAGAAGGAGAATTATAGTTCTGGGCTTCTCCTGCCCCTACATCCCTCTCTGCTGCCTCTGGGGGCTCCTGCCAGGGTCTGCTCTGTACTCCCTGATGAGCTCGCCTAGTCCTTAGACTCTCCTCAGAAGCCTCCCGTGGAAGCCTGCAGCCTAGCCTCCCTGACAGGCTTAGAATTGGCATAGCTCACTGCTGACCTGTGGGCATCAGGCTTGTCATGCCATCCAAGTCTGAGCTGGGACATTCAAACTCACATCTCAGTTACTCTGTTCCCCTGGACACCGAGATGACAACCCTCAGCTGCTTTGTCTTTTCCTGGCTGCAGCTGCGCCCACTCGCTCCCTGCAGCCCACTCCTCAGGCTGAGGCCCACTAGAAGACAAGCCACACCTCCGCTGCTGGACGTCCCCCTCCCCATCACCTTCCCCACTCTCTCCAGTCACCCTGGCTCTCCTTGCTCTGAGTCTCCCTGGGGAAAACGCTCCCTAGAGAGCCTGGTTCCCCCCTCAGACCATCATGGACACGTGCCAGAACAGCTCTGAGCACCCCCTGGCACCTATGTGGTGCTTCTTTTCCTTCAAGCACAAGCTCTGAGGGAGGAACCTTGTCTCATTCCTTTCTGTTCTCTGACATCCCCTGTATACAGAAGGCGCTCAATAAACATGTGGTGGATGAACATACGAATATTCCGAAGCCTATTAGAGCCATTACAACAAATTAATGAAATCTCCTGATGGTTGGTTGTACACTGCGCTTTCAAACACAATTTGGTAAGGGAGGACTCAAGGGTTAGGGTGGCCCTCCTGTCCACAGACGCGCTGAACAAGAGTGCATGCTGTCACCTCCCTCTTCCCCAGGTGCCCGTGTCACTGTGCAGTGCTCACTCTGGGACCTCGTTATGCTGCAAATGCTAATTCATGAGGTATGGATGGGAGGCAAGAGTCTGCACTTCTAACAAGCCTTGAGGTGGGGCCAGAGCAGCTGCTCCAAGAGTCTGAAGCATGTGGCCTGGTACACAACTGGCATCTAATAGATGCTGTTGAGCTGCACTGCGAGTTCTGCCTCCACTGCCCCTGTAGAGGTGCCCAGGACACCACTCTGAGCTGCCAGGGGAAGCAGAGCTTCCTCTCAGCCTGCCAGCCACATGCCATGCTCATCCTCCTAGAGCCCCTCATGGGCCAGGTCTGGTTCCTTCCCGCCTGTCACAGTCCTTCCTCTCTCTTGTTCTATCCTAATCATTGGTGTTTTCTACAGAAGCCTGTCCATCTCTCCTTCTCTCCAATTAACCACACTTCCCAGAACAGTTATCAGGCCCTCACTCAACCCCTCCCAACTCTGCCTCTAGGGAATTCTCTCCCTTCCAATATCCAGTCTGATATCCTGCAAAGCTCAGTGTCCATGCAGCTCAAACTGCACTCTCTTCCCTGTGCTGTACCTCCTTTCCTGCTTCCACTACTCTGGCTGGCCCATCCAGGCCCACCACCTTCGGCCTCCCCAAGTAGTTTCCTTCCTATTCTTCCCCGACTCTAGCCAGCTTAAGCCACTGGCCCTAAGACACGCGTCCAATCTGTCTCCTTACCTTTCACACCATCCCTGTGCCTGGTGAGCCTTCAGCCTATTCCCGCACCCACCACCCTCAATTCTCACCACCCCTCAGGGCCCACTCCAGTAGCCACCTTCCTGACCTGCTCATCCTATCAGGACGTCCGCCCACTGTGCTGGAGAGATGCCCACTTAAGCTATGTACACACATTATCTCCCGGCCACCATGGCCCTCGGAGAGAAGTAACCCAACTCCCCATGTCACTGATAAGGAAACTGGGGCTCCCAGGGCTAGATGTCTGTCCAAGGTAATGTAGACAGAGGGCAGGCGTGGGAGGCCCTGGGCCAGCTGCTCTGGGGCTGCAGAGCCCTGGGTGCTCCCTGCCTCTCTTCTGCCTCAGTGTCCTGGGTGCCTGTCTTACCCCTGCTGCTCACTAAGCTCTACAGTCACCAGAGCACAGAGCAGAGCTGGTACACCAGAGGAACAGACAAACACCTGTCTGACTCAATGTTGTATTAGGACTACTAAAGAGGACACCTGCTGCTTGCTTCTCCAATGTTGCCAATTCTCCCTTTTTAAAACTGGGACCAGAACTTTTTAATGGAAGAAGTAACCTTAACCTCCCAGTACTGCGTCCTCCTCTGTAAAATGGAGACAACCGTAGAGCTTACCTGAAACGCTCATTCTAGGCACGGCATGAGGTCACACATATAAAGCACTTTCTCGACTGCCTAGCTCAGGGTATGTATCCAATAAATATAAACCGTCACTACTAGCTAAGAAAAACTTAAAAAACTTAAGAACCGAGAGAAAAAAACATTAGAAAAATAAAACTTACAGAATCATGAGATCTGAATTATTTTATAAATTCCTACCTAAAGCCCCATCTTTTCACTAAAAACAACAACAAAAAACCCAGGAGTTTAAATGTTACAAAACTATTTCTAAAATAAACAGCCAAGGATGACATTTTGCCTTGTTCCTAACATGGTATGCTTGGGCTTGGTGTATTATTAGAAGACATGTTCTTACCTTGAAGATCATGTGCCTCCAACTGACTGACCTGAATGTTTGGCCCCTGGCAAGGGTTTTTAGCCCCTTCATTTCTTGCTTCTTTTTTTTCTTGAAGCAATGATGTACGTGGTGACAGGAGCCCCCAAAGAGGAAAAAAACAGCAACAGCTGTTTACTCCAGGTTGATACAAAAACTGAACAACTACTTGCCTCTCCATTCTTCTGGGCTGGACTTGGTACATCGACTGATGCATTCTCTTGGTCATCGGTTTTCGTTTTTTTACTACATTCCTTGAAAAGGCAAAGGCACATATAAAAGCACAACTTCTAATCTAATTAAGTAAACTGTATATACTAGCTGATGAATGCATTTCATATCTAGAAATCTTTTTGACAGAAATAAAAGCACTTATAATTGTGGACACAAACACACCCATACACACCTCTCTATCTGCACTGTTTTCAGGAAATGAAAACTAGAAGCAATGCAGTCTCTCATGACAGGTAAATTGGTGCCAACCACCTGGACGCGTGTATATTTAGAATACAACGAATTAGGATTGTGTGCATTGCTCAGAAAATCTCTCTCTTGTAATATTAAGTGAAAGAAAAAGCAAGTGATGGAGTAATATTCATGACAGGATCGAATTTTGAAAAACCAAACAAAAAACTACCTGTGCATTAAAGCGTAGAAACAAGTGGATAAAGCTATCACAGTTACTATGGTTACTCAAGTGGCAGGAGGCCCAGCCCGTTTCCTTCCTGCACTTCGGTATCGTTTTCGTTACTGTCAAACATGAAAGTTTTTAGGTGGCATAAAATCCCCTAAAATCACTTTTGATCACCGTGTCACTCATTCACTCCAAGGACGGTGTCTGCAACGACTGCGGACTGGTAGCTGATGTTGGTAGGCTTTTCTGACGGCTTTTGGCTTCTAAGGTACTTTGAAAGGCTACATCTGCGCCCCAACATAACTGCCGCCTTTGGAAGACGGGAACAGGACCAGACGCGTTGGTAGCCCACCCTCAGCCGCCTCCACCCCGGAAAACTCGAGCTGCGGGCCAGTGCCCAGAGGTTCTGACAAGGAGGCAGAGGCTGCCAAGTTCCCAACACCCCCGAGGCTCCCGGCTCCGCGAGCGCAGGCCCCTCCGCGCCCCGGGTCCTGCTCCCAACCCGGCCCCGGACCACAAGCGCGTAGCCCACCTTCCGCGTGCAGTGCTCACACTTCATCTGGAGCCAGGCAGGCAGGTTCGGGTGCGCAGCCTGAGGAGAGCACCGGGAGACGCGGTCACCGCCGCCTGCCGCCCTTTGTTGTCGTCGCTCCGGTGCTGCCCTACCCCTAGTGGCTCGGTTCGACCAATGAAAGCTCTGGAAGCGAATGCGCTACAACCCTGAACCAATAGAAGCGCGGTGAGAGCGGTGCGGATCCACGCTACAGGGCTCTGCCTAGGCCAATGAGAACCCGGGAAAGGGGCAAATCGGGACCTAGAGCCAGTCGGAACGCGCAGGGGCGGAGCTTGGCCCGCCCCGTCGGGACCTTGAGGAGGCCGTGGCCGATTCTCCCTTGGGTTTCCGCGGCGTGTGAGTCTGGCTGCGGCTCTGAGCGGCCTAGCTGACGGACCCCAGGGGGCGGGCCAAGATCGTTACCGGGGCGTTCTGGTGCGTCAGCTCAGCGCCAGACCGCGCCACATTCCTGGCTCAGCTCAGTGGAGACGGCGCCGCCCCGGTCCGCCGCCATTTCCGCCCAGAGGCGCGGCACGTACGTCCGGCGAGGCGTCAGTGCGCACGCGCGGCGGGCCGGGAGCACGTGGCGCCGTCGGGAGCGCGAGGAACGGTGAAGCGTAGGCCGCCGAAGCTGCGTCCTTCCGCTGCCTCTAGCAAATCAAGGTGGATGCGAGACCAAAGGATGACGTTGAACTTTGTCCCCTGGCAACATTTTATGTAGTTAGTGCGTGGTCATCCCAGCACCATCGAAAATGAGAAGTGCGCCTGGAAAATAAAGCACGAGGGTGTCTATCAAAAACCCATCAGTTCACGGGAATCTCAGGAATGGACATTTCTCCCTCCTCACCTGGGGGGAGGGAGGGTCACAGGTCAGCAAAACATTCGAGGGTATCCCAAGTCCCCAAAACTTAAAATATTCCCCTTGAAAACTTTTTTTTAATGTTACAGTTTTTGGTGCAGACTGCTCTTTTACCACCTGCTGTCAGTTAAATTCAGGAGGTCCTACACAGGCTGCCAGATTAACATATTGTATTATTCAAATCTATGTCAGCACCTCCTCTTGGAAAACATTTTCAAGGGACTTCCATGGTGGTTTGGGTGGTTAAGAATCTGTCTTGTAGTGCAGTGGGTGCTGGCTCCGTCCTTGGTCAGTGAACTAAGCCCAAGTGCCCCAACTACTGAAGCCCATGCACCACAACTAGGGGGTCTGTGTGACTCAAGGAAAGATGCTCAATGCCACAACTAAGACCCAAGGCAGCCAAATTAATTACTTAAAAAAGAAAACATTTTCAATTATCAGCTTAAATAAAAGAACTTAGGTTGTCTCATATTTTGTTAATGTTTTAAAAATGCAACATCATCATGTGAAAAAGGCAAGACACAATTATTTAACTTCATCAAGGCGTTTCGCAGGTGGCTTAGATGGTAAAGAATCCACCTGCAATACAGGAGACGCCTGGTTTTTATCACCGGGTTGGGAGGATCCCCTGGAGAAGGGGAAGAAAGTGAAAGTCTCTCAGTCTTGTCCAATTCTTTGTGACACCATGGATTATACACAGTCCATGGAAGTCTCCAGGCCAGAATACTGGAGTGGGTAGTCTTTCCCTTCTCCAGGGGAGCTTCCCAGCACAGGGATTGAACCCAGGTCTCCCACATTGCAGGGGGATTCTTAACCAGATGAGCCACAAGGGTAGCCCAAGAGTGCTCGAGTGGGTAGCCTATTCCTTTTCCAGGGGATCTTCCTGACCCAGGAATCGAACCGGGGTCTCCTACGTTGCAAGCAGATTCTTAACCAACTGAGCTATTGGAAGCCCTTGAAAAAGGGAGTGGCTACCCATTTCAGTATTCTTGCCTGGAGAATACTTAGTGTCCAGGTTTCCCCAATGGTCTCTTCATTTTAGTTTCAATCTGGATCTAAATAAGGTTCAGTGTTTCATTAGTCTGTGTATCAATTGTGTGTTTCTTTCTCTTACAAAAATTTTGTTTCTAAAAATAAAATTAGTTTCACTTAGTTAAATATTGTATAGGGAGTTCCCAGTTCTAAGGTTTTGGGGGTGTGGGGGGTGTGCTTGTTAAATCTGCAGGTTCCATTCACATATCCCTCTCTCTCCTTGCATATCATTGTTAAAAAAAATCAGTTTGCTCCATGGACAGAGGAGCCTGGTAGGCTACAGTCCATGGGGTCACAAAGAGTCGTACACGAATGAGCAACTTCACTTCTTCTCAGATTGACTGCAGGGTTTTCAGCAATTGCTGACTGCATCCACGTGGAATTCTTTAGCACACCCTTGTTCTGAATTTTCAGTAAAGCATAGTAGGATCTTAGTTCCTGGACCAGGATCAAACTTGTACCCCCCTTTAATTGGGAGCACAGAGTCTCAACCACCGGACTGCCAGGGAAATCCCAGGAAAGACTACTTCCTAGGTGGTGTTGTGAAATCCCATCAGGCAGTTCTAGTGCCTGTCCTTTTGTGATGTTAATTTTCAAACATAGATGAGATGGCCTAGTTTCATTAGGTTGCTGTTTTAATCCTAACATTTCTTCATTTATTAGCAGGACTGCTTCCATAATGAAAAATTTATCCATCCACTATTTGGTTATTCTGTTGAATTCTTCTGACAACACTAATAGTCTCTTTCTTTTTTTGATACATTTCCTTGTACATTTCTTACTTTAGACCTGACATCCATCTCACTGGAGGCACTCTGCTACAAAACCACTTAATGAGTTGCTGGGGGATACTGGGTGCAGCTGGCCAGTGAGTACTGTAAGAGCGGAATACTGGAGAAACCCTGTGCACTGTGGATCCAGGGCAACAGAACCAGACCAAGAAGAGAAACTCTTCCTCTTTAAGTGCCTCCAGCACCCTCCATTGACAAAGCTTAACATCATGCCAGAGAGTACAGAAAAAAAAAAAAGGGGGCTCAGATGCATTTTCATAGAATGGGCAATGTATTTTGAATTTAAAACAAAGATATAATGTATGGTAACTGGTAAAATGTACAGATTTTATTCACCCAGTCCCCTATTTATGGATTTTGTATTTATTTCCAGTGTTTTGCTCTTACCTATATTCAGCAGGATTTTAATCAAATCAGACATCATTTGTTCTCTCATTTGACATTAATAGAAAGCCAGTGTAGGCTTTATTTTTAAATGGCTTGTACTCTGGTACAAAAGGTTAAATTATGTCAAGGACTGTAATGCAAAGTGGAATTTTCTGGGTATCAATTCAGTTCTCTCTAAATTCTAAGGAATTAATATAAGCAGAGTGGACTTAAAGGAGGTGCTAACCAATTCAAATGGACCTTCAAGATGGTGTGTGATCTTACCACAGAAGGCATTTCAAGGAAATGGAATGTGAGGTGAGGCATCAGGTCAAGGAACCTGCCACATTCAGACAGAACCTGCTTTTGTTACAGCTCAGAGCATAAGTTCTCTGGTGTGGTTCCCAGAGCAGCAGGCACCAGCATGCATACATTTCAAGCCCTATCCATTGCTGGAACAGATCCAATGGTCTGTGTTTCAACAGCCCCACCAGGTGATTCTGAAACACAGGCAGAGAGTACACAGAGACTGACGGAATAGAAAAGTCATCTCCAAATTTTTGACATCGTGCCTATATTGCTAAAACATTTAGCGTTATGCATACCTATGTGTGTAATTTCTGTATACACTGTGTATAAATCTTATGTAAATTATAGAACACATGAGAATAGACATAAAAAGATAAAATAAGTAGGAATACAAGCTCTAGTATGTTCTTCCAGCACTCCTTAGATCATCTTGACCATCCCAGTTTGGAGGCCACTGATGCAGGCAGTGGTTGTGTGGTGGAGCGTCTCCTGTTTCAGGTAGGGTCCTTCTCTAGTGGGAAATAGGCAAATCAGGGTCCTGCGTGGGGCCTCATCTGGGGGCCGTGGGGGTACATTATGAGTGTTTTGGTGGAAAGTGGAGCAGGGAGGCCACCTAAATGGTCATTTCAAGGTCTTCGTGGAGAAAACTGTCTCTTACTACAATCCTTCTTTCCCAACAATGGGGCAAGTTTAGGAGGAGCAGAAAAACTGCCCTCCCGAAAATGTGAATTTCCCAGCTACACTGAGTTTTTCTGGGGTCAAGGATCTCTAGTTCTCCCCTACCCTCCTCCACAGTGCCTTGCAGCGCTGTGCAGATTTTTCAACCTGTTGATACTCTTAACTGGGTTCGCAACTGTATCTGCAGAGCAAGTTGGGAGAATTCACATTTTTACAATAATTTTCCAAACCATGAACAACTATTTTAGTTCTATTTTAATATTTCCCGTTAAAGTTTTTACAGAATCTACCATAATGTTTGTACGTATCTGTTGTGAGCTAAAATACATACCTCACGTTTTCCTACCATCTTAAACGGCTGTCTTGTGCTTACAACCTCACCTACCTCTGCGGATCTTCTAAAGATTGTAACCCCAGGCGCTGTGCGCTGAGCGCCGGGGTCCGCAAAACCCACGGCAGTCCCCGCAATCTCTAGTGCTTGGTAGCCAACCTCATTCTAGAGCCCCGCGAGTCCTCTCCTGTCCAGGGCTGAATGAAGGCCCCGGAAATCAGGACCCGCGCGCCCCTGTCCGCCCCCGAGTCCGGAAGTCTACTGTCCCATCCGCCCCCGCGGGTCCGGAAGTCAGCTGGTCCCGCCCCCAGCTCCGGAAGTTGGCGGCCGGCGGGGTTTGAAGTCTTGAGGTCCGGCGCGTCCCGCCTCCGCGCCTGCAGGTTTGTGTCCGCGGTGAGCACCGGGGCCGTGCCGTGGTTGCGGGTAGGGGGCGCAGGGCGTGCTGGGGGGCGGCTCCCGCAGCCGGGGTCCGTCCGGGAGCGCGGTCTTGGAACCCGGCCCAGGTCGATGCCCCGGGGGCCTTGTAGCGCTCGAGGCGAGAGGGGTGCACAGTGTGGCCGCCAGGGTCAGTGGAGCGTGTCCTAAGTGGCTCGTGCAGGTGACAGGAGTGATCTCGCCCCGCGGGCAGCTGAGTCGCGCGTGGAGACAGGCGAAGCCTGTCAAGGGGAGGGAGCCGGGGATATCGCAGGGTCTTGGCCTCGTTTGTGCGAACTGAATCCACTCTTTGTTGTCAGAAATTGGACTTAACTTTATAGAGAATACCTGAAAAGCTACCCAGAACGGGGCCCCTGGAGCCAGCATTTTGAACGTATTGCATCGTGCAGGGCAGAATTCTCCACGTGTGGAAGATCAGCCCCCTTTGCTGACTCGTTCATTAAGCCTGTGCCCCGGACCGGCCAAACCCTCCGCTGGGTGCGGACTGTTGACTCCGCAGCTGCAGGAGCTGACTTTTTCGGTCAGTGCCTCTCATCCATGATGAGACTTTCAGTTCTCTTTTTCTTAAGGCCTGTCTGTACAGGGAAATGAGGGTTCTCTGATACATTCTGTCTGATAGGGTGCCAGAAGTTTGAAGACTGCTGGGGGCTAACGGTTTCCAAGAGACTTGAGGTTTCCAGGTAGAAAATGGGCAGGTGATGATCAAGTGTTGATATTTTGTGAGCCAGAGCAGGGGACATAGCCCCAGTGCAACCATTACATCTGCGCAAAGAACCTTCCTTGCAGAAAACATGTGTCCCTGGGGGGTTGACTTGCCTGACCACAGAGACTGCAGTCAGCACAGGCTGACTGGCTCCTGAACCTGGGTGGGCCTTGTTAGTGGGCAGCTGGGCATCCTGTCCTGGAGAGGAGCTGGGTTCTTGTCTGTTAGCCGTGGCCCGAGAGCTCCAGCTGTCTCTTTGTGTCCTTCCCCAGGTGCCCTGGTCTCCTGTTGAAGGTGGTGGCAACACGTTCCAGGGATGTATATGCAGGTGGAGACGCGCACCAGCTCCCGTCTCCATCTGAAGAGGGCTCCAGGCATCAGATCCTGGTCCCTGCTGGTTGGTAAGGATGTTCATATTTCTCAAGTTAAAAATCCAACTTTACAAAAGGATAAAGATTAAACTAAAATTTTCCTTGATTCTACTACCCCAAGAAATAGTAACTATTACGTCTTTCCAGCTTTTATTGTTTTCAAGAGCTTTTACAGATGGTCAGTCTTGTGTTTTTTCACCGTTTAACATCCTTTGGTTAATACTCTCTATGCCCCTGTGAGGTCCTTGTATTTCCTTTTTTGCTTGCTTTCATACACCCAGTCTCCCATATATGATTTAAGCCAGGGCCTGTGTGATCAAGACAGTGAGGAGTAAGGGTGGGGAGGCCCCTTGTCCTCTGTCCCTGTCAATCCCCATTGCCCTGCACTCCCTGGGCAGCTACACATGTTGACTGGAACTGAGGTGTGAGGGGAGGTGCTGCTGCACCTTCGGCTCTGGGCCTCCTTTCCTGGGACTCTTCTTGCTCTGTCTCGTGCGGGGTTGTGATTCTTTACCTGCAGTCTTGTCTTCATTCCACACAATGTGCTGTCAGTGGATGAAACCCACATCAGGTTCCTCTTTCTGGTTCCCCTGTCAGCTCTGGAACCTCATCATAGACTTGTGACCAGTGATTACTGTGACTGATGTAGAACATTCTTGTGAACAGACTTTCTGGTTGTTTCCACAACTTCGGAGCCCGGTGGTTTTCTTGCCCCTTGCTCCCTGCTCTTAGCCATCCCTGGCAACAGGAAGGGGCTGCTTACCTGGGTGTGCAAGTCCTGGGAGGAGGTGGTCTGTGGGCTAGTGGTGGCTCAATGGGAAGGTACCTGTTTTCTCCCTATAGGAATCTTGTCGATTGGCCTGGCTGCTGCCTACTACAGTGGAGGTGAGGAACGTCATCTGCCCTGCACCAACCCCAGGAGCTTCCTAAGCTGATTGGAAAATAGAGAAAAAAAGGAAACCCTGTTATTTGGAATCTGACAGGCATGGTTTTGGGGATTGCCCCTGCCTCTAAATGGGGCTTCCCTGGTGACTCAGATGGTAAAGAATCTGCCTGCAATGCGGAAGACCTGGGTTCTATCCCTGGGTTGGTAATATCCCCTGGAGAAGGGAATGACTACCCACTCTTGCCTAGGAGATCCCATGAACAGAAGAGCCTGGCAGGCTACAGTCCATGCAAAGAGTCAGACATGACTGAGCAACTAACACTTTGACTTTCTGCCTCTAAATGGTTTGCAGGCGTGGCCTCATCTCCATGTGCTGGTGTGTCCTCCACAGCTTGCATTTTTCATTTATATCAGCATTTTTACATCATAAAATACTTAGAAAGGCACTCTTATGTCTGCCTTAGGCCTTGTGGCAGGGATAGTCTATGCTTTCAGTAGCTCCCTGGAAGTAGTCCCCCTCTCTGCTCTCACACAAGGTGCCATGATCGTCACCTTGAGGAGACACCCAGGTGGAGAGCTGAGGGCAGAACTGGTGGACCACGTCCTGTCCTGAGTGACAGGGCCCACAGTGCTAGGTGGCCTTGGCAGGGGAGGGGTGGCCTTGGAGGCATGGGTAGTCTGCTTGGCCCCCAGGGGCCACTCCTGCCCAGTGTCTGGGAAGCACCTGTTCTGGGAGGAGGCACCCCCTGCAGGCATATTGACTTTTGCCTCTCTGCTACCTGCCCATGCCTGTCTCCTGTGTTTGCTCCCCAGATAGTCTGGGCTGGAAGCTCTTCTATGTCACTGGCTGTCTGTTTGTGGCCGTGCAGAACCTGGAGGACTGGGAGGTGAGGCTGATGCAGGAAGGGTGCCCAGGCTTTGGGGCTCCTGGGTTTCCCTGCAGGGAACGTCAAAGGAAGAAAGGCTCCAGGGGCCTAATGCCCTCCACCTTCATCCTGAAATGTGAGCCCAGTGGTTTCTAGCCAGCTAGCCTTGGCCCCTGGACATTGCCTATTTGTGACCATTTGTGGGCCACAGAATCCTCTGAAGCTGCTCTCCTAGACATTCTCCTACAAGGGCGAGGCCACCTCCCTTGCCTACCTTTTGTCTTTCCTCATGTGTTCTTTGGGTTGCCTGGCCCCCTTGGTGCTCACCTCTCTCAACTGTGGAGAGGAGTACCTGCTTCTCTTCATACCTGAGACCCTGGACGGGTCTGGCTGCAGGGGTCTGGGGTTCTGACTGGGATGGGAAGGGAGAGGGCTGCTTCCTTGAGTCTGATCTGGGGAGGGTGGGGACACAATGGGTGAGTTTGCCTATACTGGACTGGTGCACGGGCCAGCAGCCAGGTGACTGCCTTGTGGCTGGCGTTCTAGGAAGCTGTCTTCAACAAGAGCACCGGGAAGGTAGTGCTGAAGACGTTCAGCTTGTATAGGAAGCTGCTGACTCTCTGCAGAGCAGGCCACGACCAAGGTAAGGCGTGGGGAGTGAACAGGACATGGGTTACTCTGGGGTGGATGGAAGGCACTGAGTGTCTGCGTGACCTGGAAGGGGGAAGCTGGCTGCTCGGTGACCAGAGTTGTGTCCTGCCTCATGGTTGCAGTGTGTCCCCAGGTGTGCCCTGGCCCAAAAAAATTTCCTGGCAGCCCCCAGCTCAGTGACTGGCCACTAGAGACCAGGAAGGCACTTCTCAGCAGTTGAGGAAAATGAAGCAGAAAGCTGGGCAGTACCATGCTTAGCCACCCCCTGATGTGTTAGACTGAGAGAACAGGTGGGCTTCTCAAGGCAGTAGGCCTGCCGGATGTTCCTTCTCATTCAGACGACCCTGTGCTGTGGTCACTTCCTGTGACATCTAAGGCAGGGTCCTGGCATCCTCTGGGCCTCTGACCTGGAGTGACATGCGCTCCTTCATGACAAACAGGCTCTGATCCTCTGCACTGTGGCCCCAAAGCCACTGTGCCAGCATCAAGGCAAGAGGGGCAGGGTGGGCAGGGGACATGGCCGCTGACCTGGCCCCGCCCACAGTGGTGGTCCTGCTCAGTGACATCCGGGATGTGAACGTGGAGGAGGAGAAGGTCCGGTACTTTGGGAAGGGCTATGTGGTGGTGCTCCGGTTCGCCACAGGCTTCTCCCACCCCCTCACCCAGAGTGCTGTCATGGGCCACCGCAGGTAAGCCAAGGATGGGAGACTATGGGCCAGGGCTGCCCACTGTGCCCTTGCCCCCAGGCAGGTGGCCCTCATAAGGGACTGTGGCAGGGCAGAGAGAGAGGATTCCGGAACCTGGAGGAGGTGGGGCTTGGGGGGACAGGCTTGGTACCACCTGCTAGGCGGTGTCAGGAGTCCCTGCAGGGACAGAGAGGGGAGGGGTACATCAGGGGTCCCCAGTAGCATAAGAGGCTTGGGCTAACGTAAGGTGAGGATGGGGACCGGGACGTAAGGTGTGGGGTCCTGGCGGGGAACCCTGGAGGGCGAGGCCTGTGAGGAGACTGGCATGGTCTTCTGGCTCCTGCTGGGAGGCCAGGACCTCTGCCACGGTGACCCGTCCTCCCTCCTGGTGCCGGCCTGGACCAGTGATGTGGAAGCCATTGCCAAGCTTATCACTACTTTCCTGGAGCTGCACCGCCTGGAGAATCCTGTGGAGCTGTCTCAGAGCAGCGACAGTGAGGCCGACAGCCCCGGAGACCAGAGCTGACCTCCATGGCACCCCTCAGCAGGGTTCTGATGGGGCCCCGGCAGGACTGATGGGCTGCCCGTGAGTCCTCCTCCTCGGCTCTCAGCTGTGTCCTTGGCAGCCCCAGGGCAGGACCCTCAGCCATTCCTGCTGCTTGCTTCTGTCCTCCAAGCGAAACCAGTGGGACCTTCTCTGTAGGCTGATCTGCCACTTCTTGAATCAGACAGCCTGCTGGGGCAGTAGCCTGGTGTGGACAGGCCAGACCGGCTAGCCATGTGGGGCTCAAGGCCTCTGAAATGGGAAAGACACCCAGGGTCCCAGGGCGTGAGGCATAGGACTAAGCTCTCTGGGTCGGGGTCTTTGCCAGGACTTGGTCCTGCAGGTTGCAACAAGGTTTCGGCAGGTGGCTGTGGGGCCTGGCTGGGTCAGCCTCTGAGGATGCTGTCTCCGCCTGTTGTTCCTATGAATCCCAGCTCCTGCCCTGCTCCCCACATTCATCCCTTCCACCAGCCAGATATGCTCAGTGGTTGAAAGTGAGGTGCTCACCCACAAGCTCCTGGTGCTCAGGGTGGATACCAAGGGGCCCATCTGATTGGTGTGCTGCTGCCCTAGTGAGACCTCCAGAACCCCAGATGGCTCATCTCGAGTCCAGCTGAGGCAGGAGACAGATGGTGGGCTCCAGGTTAGACATTCACAACCAGCCTCCTGTTTGCATTTCATGAGGCAGGAAGAAGTGGGCTTCAGGGTGTATATGTACAACCAGCCTCCTATTTGCTCTCCACAATGGAAGTAACAACAGAAACAGGGTAAATAGCCAGTGTTTTTTTTTTTTTTAAGCCAGTCCTCTTTAAGGTAATAGTCAAAGGGGGCAAAACCCTGTTTTGAGTAAAGGATTAAGGGATGTCCACTCCTCCCCCTTTTGGAACAAGGGAGACGCTGCACATATGCAGAAAGGCTCCTTGGGGGCCAAAAGTCAGGGGATAATGCCAGGCCATAATGAGTCTTGCTCCTCCTAGAAGCCTTCAGTTGGAGATTCATCTTGACTGAGAGGTGCATGCCCACCCAGGGGAGCGTCTCAGGGTAGGTCAGGTGTGGAAAAGAAACCAGATAACTGACTGAAGGTAAAGACCCGGAAGAATTGGCCTATATAAGACTAAACTGCCTCTTTCCAGCGCTCCTCCTCCTAAGGGGGACGCCCACACCCTCTCTCTCTGGGTGTGCATCTCTGCCTTGCTTCTCTCTTAAACCAGTTCTGTGTGTGCTCTTCTGCTTATTGTTACGCTAAGTCTCAATAAACTTTGTACCTGCATTAACAGTTTTTGCCTCCTTGATAAACGCATTTTTCCCTAGGGGCAACGATCCACAGAAAACCAGCTTCTAGCCTTCTAGCCCTTGCCGGTCTGGTAGCCAGGATTGCTGGTTCTCATCCAGGCTACCCAGGTTCAATTCCTGGGCAGGGAATTAAGATCTCACTTCACACCACTGCTCATTGCTGCCTCGCCCAGATCACAATCAGGATTGCAGCTGGGCTCTCATTGGAAGGATAACCTCCTGCTCATGGCTGCAGTGTAGGCAGAGGTTTTCTCTTCTAGCTTCTAGCAGCATTTAAACACTTGCACCCATCCCTTGGAACCCATATTCCCAGCTTCTCTCAAACCCTGGCGGTTGGGCCTGTTCGTATGTGGCCAGAACGGGCCAGGCTCATGACCGCCCCTCAGCAGGGCCTGGGCAGCTGGCTGCAGCCACCCCCGTGGCTGGGTGCCAGCCACACTGACACTCACCTGCACTGTTGTTTTTCTTCTGCTTTCTCTGAACCCAGGTCCCTCCTAGGTACAGCACCTGCCAAGAGCATCTCTGGGGGAACCCACAAGGCTTGCACTGGGAATGGCCTGGTTGACCCATAGACCCAGGGTTCTGAGGCTACCTGGGTGAGAGCAACTTCAGGGAACTC
This sequence comes from Antilocapra americana, assembly GCA_007570785.1. Taxonomy (NCBI): domain Eukaryota; kingdom Metazoa; phylum Chordata; class Mammalia; order Artiodactyla; family Antilocapridae; genus Antilocapra; species Antilocapra americana. Next base: position 5,965,242 of record ML664177.1, on the reverse strand, counting down.
CAGAGAAATGAGATCCTCTTTTTTCTAAGTAATGGCTGCCTATGGGGACACAGTCATTTAAACACGACAAAGTTAGGTTTAAACCTAGAGTGCTTTTCTCTTAAAAGGTATGACATTCCATACACTGGTTTCTGGTGTGTTCGTCCCAGGGCTGGAGGAGGCTCCAGGACCAGAGGGAGAGTGTTTGGCTGACTCTGCTCCCTGGTAGCTGGGTTGGGCAAGAAGTGTCTCTGGAGCATTGTGAGGGCCCCACTGTAAGCAGCCTGGGCCAAGGTAGTAATGAATCCTTTCAAATTCCTAGTAGCATGATTTCTGGATTACACTCTCCTTTTTATTTCAAAAGAAAGTTCTAGTGCTGATCACTGCATAGGCCCAGGGGGCCTTTCCCTTCCATATTTACTCTGAGTGCTGCCCACTGGCACAGCTGTCCAGGACTCAGGAAGGGCACTTGGGGCCGGGTACAGCTAGACAAGGGTGCAGGGCTGCTGAAAGCCTGTGCTTGGCCTCTCCCCTCAGGGGTCCTGACCTGAGTCCTGCTTGTGGCTGGCTGCCTCACTCAGGTCCTGTAGCAGAGTCTGCAGCCGCCGCAGGCTGGGGTGCACATTCTCCTCCAGCCACTCCTCCACCGTGTCCGGGTAGAAGACACGCTGCAGGGCAGCCTCCAGCTCCCCTGCAAGGGCGTTCCACCTGGCCAGGAGACTGAGGACCAGCGAGACAGTGAGCCTGCCCAGTGAGGGCCCTCGAGCATATCTCATAGCCTCCAGAACCCCACAGGTCAGGACATCCTGGGCTTCAGTTTACTCATCCATAGAACCAGGCCCTTCACACCAGCTCATAAGGTTGTTGGGAATCAATGAGTGACTGTCAGTTTGATCTCTGAAACTAGCAGACACTTCACAACTGGCCGGCAGGGTTTTTCTTGGTGCATCAACCTGCCGTGACAGTTGAAGGCATCTTATACTCAATGGGGATGGTCTGTGTTGTCCTCTGCTCACAGAGCTGGGGGAGCACTGGGGAGGGCCGGCTGGGACCCTGTCCCCATGGTGACACATGCGGCTGCTGCCCTAGGCAGTCTCGTCCTACCAGAAGCCCTGGCCCTAGCTTAGGGCATCTGGTGACCCTCATCCTCTCAGGCAGGAATGCCTCAGCTTCTCTAATGCCTAAGGGCACAGGTGATTGAGTGGGGTCACCCAGGAGTCTGCGGCTGTGATACCTAGTCAGCTTGTCCAGAAGGCTAACAGTGCACAGTGGAGGGTGGGCAGCCCCAGGGATGGACACAGCGGGGCGGGCTGCGGGCTACCTGAGTGCCTGAGGCTGGATGTGCTCGATCATGACGGGGTGGATGAGCTTCCTCCTGCGATGGTAGGGGCTGAACCAGCCGGTCACGTACCTGTAGTGGGATGGGGGCCGGGGGCAGGGGGCAAATCCACACACACAGGTGGGTGCACTGTGGCTCGTAAGGCAGCCTCGGTGGTTGTACAATAAGACCTTTGAAAATCTGGTAGAGATTTTTAAAAGTTGTTTTCCACCCAGGAAGCTTCCTTGCAGTATTAGCTGGCCCTTGCCCTGCCAGGAGGTAGTGGGGGTCGCTCCCCTGCCTGCTTACCTGTCCCTCTCCAGCAGCATGTCCACGGAGCCGCACAGATGGAGGCTGACTTGTGTGACAAGGGCCAGGATGTCGCTGCCAGGGAAGGAGCCAGCACCCTCACTGCACAGGGAGCCGCCGTGCTGAGGAAGGGCCCAAATGTGAGGGGAGAGGCAGGGCAGGGGGTGAGGGTGTTACCTCCTAAAATCCATTTCCTCCAGGCTCGAAATCCCAAGAAAGTTCTCCACTCTTGCTTTGACATTTTCAGCAAAGTCTCCTGAAACCAACCATAGACGGAGATCAGAGGGGCCTCTGGAAGAGGTGGCCTGGACCCCGTGCTGGCTGGACCTACTGGCCTTTGGGCATGGATGGTGGGCAAAGCAAATTGAGAACGACCGCTGGCCAGGGCCAGCCGCACACATGCTGACCTCAGGGATGGATGAGCCCAAGGCCACTGCAGCCTGGCGGGAAGGTTAGAAAAGGGTAGAGTCCCAGTATCTGTCCTTCTACATCCCTGTGGCTCAGCACAATCCTAAGTGTGTTCATTATTCAGTTCCTACTTTCCTCAACCCAACTCCACATACATCATCAATTAAATTCCCACCTGGTCTCAAATTGGAGTTTATATAAGCAGGGCTTCGCATCAAGCATGCCTGCTGGTTTCTTCCATCTCTAAGCATCTCTACCTGCACCTGGCTGTTCCCACAAGAACCAGAAGTGAGGGAGCTGCCCGTGCTTGGGGTCACATCCACTGGCACTGGGCATTCAGGGTATTTACCCAGTGAAGATAGGCCCTTTCCTGCACCCTGTCCATGATGAACTTTCTTGTGGGTTCACTCTGCCTGAGGGGCCTGTCCCCCTACCTTCCTAGCCTCTGTCTTGGGTCTAGACTTGAAGACCCAGGCTACAGTGGGGTGGGTGGGCAGGTGAATCAGGGCCGTGGTCCGATCCCCTCCACCTCAATGGTTGGAAGACCACAGTCCAGCCAGGTGGAGGGGGCAGTTGAGGGCCTCGGCACTTGGCTTCCTGGGAGGAGCAGGGGACCATACCGTGCAGCAGCACCTGCAGACAGACGGCCAGGGACGGGATTCCCACGGGCAGCAGCTCGCACAGCACAGAGAAGTGGTCATACCTAAGTCCGTGGGAGAGGGACTCAGTGGATGCTTGGGCATGAGCCACCGTGAGACGGGACAGGGATTGAGAAGCTTCTGCTGGTTCCAGAAGGTTCTTTGGTTTTGTGGGTGTGCAGCTGGCAGTCACACTTGGATCCCACCCAGAGGGACTTGCCTGGGCTTAAGCCTCCACAGCTGCTGCCTTGAAATTCTTGGAAGTTCATCTTTGACTCAGCTCTGTGAATGAGGGCTGAGGGTCAGCACTCAGCCCCGCCTCCAGTTGTCTCTCGTGCGGTCAGGGCCACTTGGCCTCCCCCTCAGGATGGGACCTGAGGCCAGGACTTGCCTGGGACCAGAGGTTAACTTGTAACTCTACTTTTCAAATGGTGTGAAATTCTGAATGAGCTGAGGTCTGTCTTCACGCTTCTCCCAAAGTGGCCGGGGTGGTGTGAACAGGCAGAGACACGCATGGTGCAGACAGAGCGTGTGCCAGGAGGGCCAGTGCCCTGGGGCACTAACACCCTACGCCACATCCCCTCAGCAGTGTGGTGTGAGGGGCTTGACCCCAAGTGGCTTGTTTCGTGTGGCTGGTCCTCCCACACCCTCCTCAGGATGCTGGCTGCTTCCCCTTGACAGAAGGCAAGAACTGAGGCCCAGATTGGATGGGCTGAGGAGGGCCATGTGTCCTGAGTAATAGGAGCCACTTTGACCCTCCCGAGAGCATCCCCAGGGCCCACGTGGCCTCACCTCTGCCAGCCAGTCAGGATGATGCCCCGCAGTGTGTCTGCTGGCACGCTGCCCGCCACCTGCAGCCACTGTAGGTGGTTTCTGAGGTGGTGCTCGATGGGGGTCAGGCTCTGGTTCACTCCTGTGGCCCCCTTGAAGGCGCTGGCGGCCCAGAGCCAGGAGAAGCCGCTCTTCTGGTACTTCTCCACGAGGAGCGCTGGGTGAGCAAGTAAGAGGAGTGAGTGGCAGGCCCTGAGGAGGTGTAGCTGTGAAGCCCGAAACACATGCTTGTCTGGGTGGAAAACCAAGAGGAGCCCATGACCACAGGGCTCCGTTCTGGTACTGACCTTTCCCGTGGACGTCCAGGTCGGCCCCATAGTCCCAGAGCACAGGCTCCACCAGCTGCGGTACCCTCGACCCTGGGAGTGGAGAGAGGCCCTGAGGGCGGGTCCCCTTCAGCCCTCCCTTCTTGCATTAAAATGGATTTAAGTACAGACTCAATACTGTGCTCAGGGTTTGGTTGTAAACACTGCAGCCACCAGGCGAGGAGGCTCTGGAAGTGCCTGGACACTGCTGGAGCTGCTAGGGCCAAGCCCCAGGCCTGCAGCCTGGAAGGAGGGAGCTGCGCTGTCTGCACGCAGGGCAGGCCCAGGTGCAGCAGGAATGCACCGCTAAGCGGACTTATTTAGAATGAATTAAAACCTAAGTGGCCACACGTGGTAATGGCTGCAGCCAGGACACCTGACCTTGCAGAAGCATGCATGGCGATCTCCCCGTCTCACCCCAGGGCCTCAGGATGGGCCCTGCTGAGCTTGGTGAGGAACCTCCGCTTCCCTTGACCAGCCAGTGTGAACCTCAGGGGAGCCCCCTACAGGCTGGCCATGCAGGCGTGTGCGGCCAAGGGCCCTAGAGGCCCTGGGTGCTCTCATGGTCTGCTGGGGGCCCCTGCTCTGCAGCCCATCCCCTGCTCCTGACGGGTGGTGACCCCCCAGGGCCTCATGCTATCCTCTAGGTCAGGTCTCTCACAACCACTCTCCTGCAAGACCTTGTAGGGAAATGGCACTGTCATATGAGAAAAGTGGTCCTAGTGACAGAATGGTCTGGAACTGGAAGCTTCAGTGCAGCTCTACGACAGGGTCTAGGTCTCTCCTAGCAGCTGGGGTCTCTATCCCTTGTGGCACCAGGAAGCCCCACTGCTCAGTGTGACCTGTACCATCACCACCACCCCCCACCCCCCACCAGGGCCATGCCCCGCCGACCTGAGAGCTGGTCCTCAGGGATGTCCCGCAGCATGTCGTCCCACATCAGGGGTGTTGTGGCGGGATGCCGGGCCCGCACGTGGCTGGCCACCGCCTCCATGTGGGACAGACACAGCTCTGCTTTGCTGTTTGGCTCCTGCTGCAACCACTGTCTTGAGGTCTCACCCTCTCCAAGGTAGTAGACCTAGGAGGAGACACTGGTGGGTTGGCTCCAGGACCACCCATCCTCACCGGCGGGTTCATGCTGCGGCCTAGGAGAATCTCAGGGCAGCTGCCCATGGGGAGAAGGCAGTGAAGGCTGCCCCTGCCTTCTGCACCAACATCCAAACTTGGCTCAAAGACTCCCTTGAGCCTGGGCACAGGAGCACCACAGGAGCCAGAAGGTAAAAATGACCAGACGTCCAGCAACACAAGATGGATAAACAGAGCGTGGCCTGTCCACATGCTGGAATATCACTCAGCTGTCATGTAGATGAATGAACCTGGAGAAGGTGCCCAGGGAGAGAAGCCCGCGCATGGAGCAGGACTTCATTTACAGGGTGCTGGGCCAGGAGGATAATGCAGAGGTGGAAAGGAGATATCAATGCAGGGGCAGAGGGCAGGGGGTATGGGGAGATGAGAGGCCCTGCACTAGGCAGGGATGAGGGCTGCACAACACTGAGAATGACTAAAAAGTTACTGGATTGTTCATTTTCAATTACTTTCCATGGTAAATTCTATATTCCGTGTATTTTATTTTAAAATGAATAAAGTTTTTTTCTGAAGAAGAGGATCAAATTCTGGAATAAAACGTCCACAAACCACTGTCCTAGCTCAGATGCCTGAGCTCAGACAAGCAGAGGTCTTTGGGTCACTGGTTGCTGGCTCGGAATCTTCCCGAGACCCTGTGTTTCTTGGGGACAAGCGGAGGCGCCCCTGGGAACTGCCTTTCCAGCCGGTGCTCCATGACCCTAAAGTGGTATTTATTCCTTTCTCCCACTGTCTGAAACTACACAGCTTCAGATGGAGAAAAGTAACCGGCTCAAACTCATGGCCACCTTGGCCCCAAGGACATGAACATGCAGTAACTAGGGGCTGCCCTACTGTCCTGTGGGTGCCTGCACCTCACTGCACCCTGCTTGGCTCAGCAGGTTTGCCCAAGGGAGATCACTTGTCAGATGGGACCAAGGCCCTCACTGGGGCACATCTCCTCAGCCAGCCTTTCTTTATTCCTGGAGCTACTTTTCTATTGAAGAGAAGGCCCCACGAGGTGGGAGCAGGTGACCTTGAGGTGAAGAGAAGGGGCTGCTGCAGACTTAGGGGAGTCGCCTGCTGGCAAGGGGAGGCACCCACCTCGTCACAGCCGACGTGGAGCCACCGGGCGCCCGGGTGCAGCTCCATCACCTGGTCGATCATGGCTCTGACCAGTGCCAGGGACTCCTCTTTGTGGGGGTTCAGAGTGTTGGGGAAACGGGCTACTTCCCGGAGGTGAGCGAGAGCCTCATGCTTCAGCACAAACTGCAGGGAGACAACAGGAAAGCTGACGACCCTGGGGAGAAGCTTGTGCCCAAGCTCCCCGCAGTTGGGCTCCTGCCCCCGCACCCTGCCAGCCTCATGTCTATTTGAGTTCCCAGAGGGGCCAGCGGAGCTGCGGGAGCCAGGGCTCTGAGCAACCTGGCTGCTTGGTCAATAGTCCTTCTCCCTTCCACCTCTAACTGGGCTGAGTGAGAAAGTGGACAAGACAGTCTCCCTTCACAGCAGAATTACATATGGGTGGACTCCTTGCTCAAGTGAAGAGGCTGGCAAACTACCCACTCCCCACCACCCCACCCAACACACACATACAAAACAAGTACAAAGTGGAACCATTTGTCAAAAACAACAATTTCAGGCTTCCAGAAACCACCCAAAGGTGAACAACAAATTGGGAAATGTTTGTTTATGAAGGACTGCCACAGCTTTGGGTAAAAACAGAGATTCTGCAGCTTCTGCCCCTGGCCCCACCCCCTGTGCCCGCCAGCAGCTGGATGTGGATAAACCCAGTCCTTGGAGACCTGTCAATAAGAGTGGCGAACTGTTCTGAATCCTGTGGGGTGACACATGTTCTCCTTCACACCAGCTGGCTGGGGCCACACACATACACACACACACACCACATACACACCCAGCAGGGAGGGCTGGGTGGAAAGCAGAAGTCACGCAGCCTGAACACTGGCTGCGCTCTTTACGTGTGGCGCCCAGCCCCTGGAGCACAACGTGGAGCCTTACGGGTCTGGGCACAACTACTGCCCAAACCGCATGGAATCACTAGTTGTCAAGACAGAAGAGTGACCCCCTGAGGGCAGAAAGTAAAAACCCAACAGAGGCATCTGTGGCCACACAGCTGCGGAGACAGATTAAATCCAGGCAATTGACAACTACTCATGGGGGAAAAAGTCAGATTCACTGCAACATATGATCTGAAATGTCCAGTTGTCAACCAAAAATTGAGACATGCAGATAACTGGAAAGTGGGATAGACACGCAAAGGAAAAACAAAGTCTATGGAAACTGATGTTGAGAGGGCCTAGAGGTTGGATTTATCAGACAACGGCTCCTCAGCTGTTCACAGAGCCTCTCTGTGCAGCGCTGAGCTGTTCCCTGCAGGTGGCTAGCCCTGCCCACACACCCCTGAACCCCACACCTGGGTGCGAGGTAGCTTCCCTTCCTCCCACTTACCTCCATGTGCCCAAATGTCTGCACCAAGGGAATGACCTCTAGCTCGTTCAGTGCGGCAAGGCGCAGGATCTCTCTGATTTCGGAAGGGCTAGAGAGATAAAGATCACCCTAAGAGGTGCAGGCCAGCTTCCATTTAGGCTCCCAGTCCCCTCTTGTCAGGTTCCTGGGGGACTCTACTGCAGAAACTAGTAGGGTCACTGACTCTGAAAAGCCCAACAGGTATTCTTAAGTTTTCAGAGAAGACTTCCATGCTACAGTTCAGGAAAACGATGCTCTGTTATATCATCAAGTAATAGTTTACTTCTTACCAGCTATTCTGACCCAAACTCTACAAGAAGCTAAAGTCACTTTACCAGAAACTGGGCCAGGCAAGGAATCATAGTCTAGAGCAACGGTGGGAAGACAGGGCCTGAGGGTAAATTCACCACTTGTTTCTGTACAGCCCGTGATCTAAGAATGGTTTCAACATTTAAAAATTGTTGAGAACAATCAAGAGAAGAATAACATTTTGTGACCTGTAAAAATTATATGGGAGGGCTTCCCTGATGGCTCAGTGGTAAAGAATCCACCTGCCAATGCAGGAGACACAGGTTCAATCCCTGGGTTGGGAAGATCTCCTGGAAATGGCAATCCACTCCAGTATTCTGGGTAACCCATGGACTGGAGAGCCTGGTGGGCTACAGTCCATGGGGTGGCAAAGAGTTAGACACGACTGAGTGACAAAAATTGTATGGAATTCATCCTTCAGTGTCCATAAACAGGGCTTTATTGGGCCGTAGCCATGCCCACTCATCACCACCTGGGGCTGCTTTTGCCCCACAAACAGTTGGGACAGAGATGAAATGGGCTACACAGGCTGAAATAACTACTGTCTGGCGCTTCACAAAAAAAGGCTGGTGACCCCTTTAACAGAGTTCCAAGACTAGGTGGAGCGACTCATCTGAGGGGGTTGGTAACCCCATCTCCTGGGGCTTTCCAGGTGGCTCAGTGGTAAAGAATCTGCCTATAAATGCAGCAGATGCAAGAGACGTGGGTTCCGTCTCCAGGAAGATCCCCTGGAGTAGGAAATTGTAACCCACTCCAATATTCTTGCCTGGAAAACTTCCATGGACAGCGTGGAGCCTAGCAGATTATAGTCCATGGGATTGCAAAGAGTCAGACATGACTGGGCATGCGTGCATTTCTTTATCCATCTACAAACGGATAAAACCCTTGGAAGGAAGTCACTGTCAGCACGCCTGAGCGTCTATCCAGGTCAACATCCTGCCACTGAGACCACTGAGGACGCCATCCTGGAAGGGCCCCCGACCACTCTACTCTAAGGTGTCATTTATGAACGCATCTCAATTTCTATGTTTGAACCATCTCTAAAGTTAACCAGTTTTATAAATGAACTGATTATATGAGGTTCTATCTTTAAATGTACCTTTCTCAAGCTTCACTGGAACCTTGGTACCTTTTTCACTTTTTAAAACAATGGAACAGAACACGTTCGTTGTACGAAGAAACATGAATACCTCTGCCATCACACCACATTAATGCTCTGGATCACGCCTTTCCTGTTTCCCACTCACAGGCACGTGTGGGAGTTCTGTCACACGGAGCCAAGCCACCCTCCGGAATGGTTAGGCTGCTCTACAGCCCACCAGCGGGAGGCTAGTCTTTGCTCACCCTCGTGGACACAGAGCACTATCATTTTGTTTTAAAAGCTTCTCCAATTTGGCAGTCAAAATGGCATTTCACTGTTTTATTATTATCATATACTTCTTTCTTTTGGGGGGATCAAAATGTTCTTTGTCCAATTTTCTTTTGGGCTATCTGTTATTGATTTACATGGATACCATAATTTTAAAGCCAAATGGGGTACGCCCATGACCACGCTATCTGACTTTCCTGATTCTGATCCTTTCCCCTTTAATCCTCACTTTTCTGTTGAAGATACCACTTGGGGCCTTAAAGACCCTCCCTCTGTCTCCTGCATGGACACTTGTCAAAGCGTCCTCCATGAGTTTCACATCCACAGACAACAAGGCTGAAACATATCACAGTACTTCCTTCTAGGGGATCATTTGTGCAGGTTGTTGCTCAGTGGTAAGTCATGTCTGACTCTTTGCGACCCCATGGGCTGCAGCACGCTGGGCTTCCCTGACCATCACTCTCTCCTGGAGCTTGCTCAAACTCTTGTCTGTTGAGTCAGTGATGTCTTCCAACCACCTCATCCTCTGCCATCCCCTTCTCCTCCTGCCCTCAATCTTTCCCAGCATCAGGGCCTTTTCCAATGTATCAGCTCTTCATATCAGGTGGCCAAAGTATTGCAGCTGCAGTCCTTCCAATGAATATTCAGAGTTGATTTCCTTTACAGTTGACTGGTTTGATCTCCTTGCAGTCCAAGGGACTCTCGAGTCTTCTCCAATACCACAGATGAAAAGCATCACTTCTTTGGCACTCAGCCTTCCTTATGGTCCAACTCTCACATCTGTATATGACTACTGGAAAAACCATAGCTTTGACTATATGGATGCTTATTTTCTTTTAAACGTCTCCAAATTCTCTTCCGTGAATTTTAAAGAGAAGAATAATGTTCTCTTTCAGTGAATGTGCTTTCTTTTTATGATTAAAAACATGCATTTAACAATTCTACTTCCCCTCCCCTTCCCTCCAGGTTGCTGCCCTGCACATCGCATTTTCTCTAGAGGCATTGCCCCGCTTGGCACCTCAGGTACCTGTACGCATGCTTGGCCCTCAGCAGCCTCAGGTGGCCCTCATAGGGAAACATGTCTTCATACTCAATGAGGACGCCGTTTGCACCCAGGGCACGGAACAGGGGGAAAATCTGGGGAGGAGACAGAAAAGTCATGAGAAAATGACTGTTGAATGGAAAATGACACACATGCAGGTCACAGACTCATTCTTTCTGCTGATGGACATGGGTTGTAGCTGATCTTTGGACTGGTAATTCTCCCTTTCCACCTGAAACGTGTACTCTGTGTTATGCCAACTAAACACAAGTGTGGTGCCATGTTCACCTGACATGAGGGGCAGGGTTTCTGCTTACTGCAGAACAGCAGCTGCCTGGTGGCTTAGCTGGGGGGGAGGGCTGGGCAAACGGGGTCAGAAGGCACCTCATCTGGATGAGACTTGCAGCATGGGAGCTCCTAGAACACAGGGACGGGGCGGGCTGGGGCGATGGGAGCCTACAGGGCTCTGGAGGGTTAGTGGTGAGTGCCTGGAAGAAGCCTAGAGGAGGGAGACGAAGGAGGAGACAGGTCCCTCTGTGCTCAGGAGGTCCCTGCCCTGGTTCTCTCCCACTTCCTTCTCCACCTTTATCTCAAGAACATGGACTCCTATCCTCCAGGACTTTTAGGGCTGTATCTACTGTATACAGCACTGAGATTTTCTTCTAGCCTGGCATCACAGGCAGGGGTGGGGGCTCCTGCACGTATTTAGAATATAAACCCACCTCCAGAAAAGGGACACTACAGGTTTTATACAATTTGTAGCACTCTCGTTGATGTTGCTGTCCAAGTTTTCTTTCCCCAGGAATAGGGAAACATTCCTGAGCATGCTGGATAGAAGAAGGAAATCAGCTTGGGATGAAGAATTAGCTAGGATCATTTATAAAAATGGGTCATCGACAATTGACTGCAAATTTTAAGAGGAGGCTGATTGTGGAAAGGAGTCAAACTAACCCAGGTCAGTCACTTGCACAAATGAGACATAATGGTTACAGTATTTCCATATTTTCCGCAGCATTTTTGCTCCTGGTTTCCCTTGCAGCCTTTGGCCATCTGACCATTGGGTGGCCTCTTAGGCATTTCTGTTGGGGCTGGTAGGGATCCTTGGTGCTCTGGGTACCTGACAGGCTGCTAAGCTCAGCCTGAGGGAGCCACCCAGCAAATCCTCGGAAACAGGAGGAATAAGAAATTGTTGTCTGAGCCTGACTCTGTCCGTTAGCAGCAGCAGGGGGCTCCAGCTACACATAAACTGGGTCTTTTTTGCCTGTCTTTCATTTGTCTATCCATCTGTCACCGTTCTGTTATCTCTTCACGTTTGACTTTTTTTTCCTTTCTGCCGTTGCTTTCTCAATACTGGTTCCCATGGTGTCTCTTCACTTTTGTTCTTTTTGTAGTTTAGTCTCTATTTCTGATTTTTTTTTCTTATAATTCATTCCTGAGTCTGGAGGCAATCTTTTCACAATCTGCTTTCTGTGCTTTTTAAAACATTTATTTGGCTACTGTGGGTTCTAAGAGTGGTATGGGGGATCTTCGATCCTCATGGCAGCACGTGGGGTCATTAGCTGCAGCGTGTGGGACTGGGCTTTTCTAACTTCAGCTGCTCTTCCATAGCTTCTATCACTTTCTTACTATCTCTGATCTCGTTTTGAAATATTACAGAACTGTGTTGTCTGCTTTGTGGTCACATGGTCCTGGTGCACCTTCACTGTTACTCAAATCATCGTCCTCTATTTTCTGGCAATATTTTTGTAAGGCACAACCACACTCCTTTCCTATTGCTCATTTTACAATGAGATGTGTGTTCTTGTATTTTGGAGAGGAGGTTCTTGTGTTTGGGGTGAAGCTGGACCGGCCCAGGGCTTCCTCTACAGCTGTTACATAAAGGATGAGCAGTTACGGACTTTGTGCAGCTACTTCCATAGCACTCAGTCATAACTCCCTCTGGATCCTATTCCTCCAGTATTTGACACTTCTCTCTCCTTTATCTCAATGTTACTCCCTAGTTCAAGGTGGAGTCTTTTCCCAACACTGCATTCTGAGTGTTGGGTTCTGTCCTTCTGGAAGAAGTTTCTGGAAAGTATTTTGGAATGCCTTGAGGTCTTGAGCACTCATCCTCAATCTGGAGCCAGTGACATCTCATCCAGTTTCTGATTTATCTTTACTTGCTGGGCTATTTTGTGGGTTCCTTGGTCTTGGAGTCATCTGAATTATTATTATTATTTTTTGAATATTTATTTTTATTTGGCTGCACTGAGTCTTAGTTGCAGCACATGGGATCTTTGCTCTTCACTGTGGGATGCAGACTCTTATTTGCATCATGCGGGATCTCCTTTCCTGACTGGGGATGGCACTTGGGCCCCCTGCATTGGGAGGCTGGAGTCTTAGCCACTGAACCACCAGGGAAGATCCTAAATTCTTTACCTTTCCTCTACCATCCCCTGCCCGGCTGCTAACCCCACAGGAGTGTTGAGCGGTCCGTGGTTTGGCCCTGCCCCTTGCATTCTGGCATTCACAGGGAAACCCTGATACCATATGTGTTTTAGAGGACATGTGTGTCCTGCGGCTGCCATAATAAGTCATCACAAATCAGGGGGCTTGACATAGTAAGAATACATCCTCTCACAGTTCAGGAAGATGAAGCCCAAAATCCAGGTGTCAGAAGGGCCGTGCTCCCTCCCAGGCTGTAAGGGGCATCCTCCCTGTCTCTTCCAGATTCTGTGAGTTTCTGGCGCTCCTAATTCCTCTGGGCTTGCAGATGCATCGATTCTAGTCTCTGCTTCTGTCCTCATGTGGTACCTTTCCTATGTCCTCAAGTCATCTTCCCTCTTTGTCTATTGTCCCCTCTCCTTATACAAACACCACTTATTGAATTAGAGCTCACCCTGTTCCCATGTGACCTTATCTAATGTCAGAGACATCTGCAAAGACCTTACCTTTAAATCACAGGTCACATTCACAGGTCCGCTGGGTTAGGATTTAAACATATCTTTTTAGGAGACACGATTTGGTTCACAACAGAGGTTGTGGATTTTTGTCGTTTCTGTTTTTCCTTTTGCTATCCTGGTTGCTATCTCCTTTGTGAGGGGATATAGGGGAAATTCAAGATCTATGCTGCTGCCACCATGCCTCAACTCAGAACCCATGGTTGTGTTCCAAGAATGTATCTACAGACCACTGTTCACAACTTCATAACCAAACCCTAGGCAAAGTGACTCTCTAGAGAAGAAAGGGAGCTCTCACCTCCGAGAGGTAGCAGACCTTTGGCGGGGCTCCTTTCAGGTCCAGATGTACTAGTCGCATCTTAAATGGTGAGGAACCCGACATCTCACTATTTTTTGAGAAGTCATATAACTAAGAAATCTCTTGTCTGGGCACTTCTTCCTAGTGGAGAAATTCAGAGTTATGTCTTTTCAATGTCTGTTTCAATTCTGATATGAACTAGGAGGAAACTCATCTCACCGACATGAAATATATCAAGATGTCCGTCTCCATATTCAAATACAAGGACCCTTGCCATTTAATGTTGATTTGTCACTAAAATAAAACAGCACTGGTTTCCTTATAAGATGGCTATAATCTACAAAAATACAAATACCTGCAAAATATTTTCCTGTTTTAAAGACTGTTTTATCCTATATATACTATGCCAGTGAAAACAAGCAAATATCTCTTAAACATTTTTCAGGCCCCACAATATGATGCTTCTGTAGAAAACTGACCCTCAATTTTATTCTACTTTAAATAGTATTAAAAATAATTTGCATTTTTAGAGTTTGAGTCAGCTTGGTTGCAGGGAGGGAGAAACTGTAAGAATTTATCCTAGATCAGAGAAAACTGTCTAGGATTTAAAATAGGCCATTGATAATTTAAAAACAAGTAAGTCACAAGTTTATCAGTGCTGACTAACTTATGTTAAACTAGAGGAGGTATCTGGATGAAGCATAAAACACATAGAATTAGACAGGAAAAAGAAAGAAAATCTCTGTAAACTGGTCATATATTCAGCTCCACAATTCAAACTACTCATTTCATGCAAGGATTCATAAATCCCTGACCTTAGGGACTTTATAATATAGCAGAGAAAATAACATAATGCATATAGAAATCAATCAATTTGATTGAAAAAAAATTATATTTAAAACAATCTCAATGACAAAGTTCTTAAGGCAATTACCTAAACTGCTATCTGAGAAGTGGATGAGTTTAAGACAAAGCATTTTGAAAAACTGAAATGTTTCAAAGCTGAGTTGCTTTACATTTTGAAAAAATAAATAATAAAAAAGAAAACTCTAACAACCCCTCCTCCCCCACATAACTCAAATCTATTTTCCAGAGAATAGAGTTACAAGAAAAAATTTTGAGCTGAGACTTCTGTATTTGTCTTGGGTGTGCTTCCTTGTGTTTAGAGAGAAATCTTACTTTTCCTATAGCCCTAAGGCAGGAGTGAACACGGACATCTTACCTGAATCAGACACATTCAGAATTGTCTACCAAAGTAAAAGTTGCTGCAAAATCTACAGGGAAAGGAGAGAGATAAGTCAGTATTCCTTCCTGCAAGTGTGTAGTTCTTTTACTTTGACTCCCTCCTGTACGAGGTCTATAGAAATCTGATTATTTCAGACTTCGGTCAACTGTCACTATTGCTATCAGACAACCTGGTAGGTAGGTCTGCAATTGTCCCAGTCTCTTGGGCTTCTAGGTAAGTTACCAGGCGATGGCATCTGATTTCCCCAGTTTGGGGATTGTTGGGCACATCTCTTTTCTTGTTCAATAAGTTCAGTTTTGTTTTGTTTTTTTTCTCCCTTCTGTATCAGTAAATTACTCACCTTCCTCAGACTTCGTCCTTGTGAATGAACCTCACTGCTAATTTCACTCATTCAGAATCTTAGGGATCTTGACAGGACTGGATAAGATCTTATACCTTGCCCACTGGAGAGGAAACTGAATATTGTAACCTAAACAGCAGGCCTCAGAGATACTGAGCACCAACAGGACCCAGTGTCCTCAGGTGTGGCATGGGCGTAGGGAGAGGAGCGTTGGAAATCCCACAGGAGTGGGTGCGGAGACCCTGGGAGGAGGGCTTAGACACCGCGGGGAGAAGGCTTCGAGACCCTTGGAGGAGCTGGAGACCCTGGTAGAGCACGCACGGCGAGTAGAAGGCTCGGAAGCTCGTCAGGTTCCGCGGAGGTCAGGGGAGGAGGGGTACAGCCAAGGCAGGTGCGCCGCGGAGAGCAAGCCAGGTCCGGGCTCGGGTCCCCGCCCTGCGCCGCTCGGCGCTCGACCTCCGATTGCTCAGGCCTGGTCACCAGCCTGGAGGTTGAAGGCAGAGGGTGTCGCTCCGCGTGCCCGGCCGCGCCGGCCTCGCGCTACCTCTCGCGGCGCTCGTTCCGGGCTTGTGGCGGCTCCGTCATTCCTCTTAGCTTCGCGGCAGCCTGACTAATGGCACCTCAGCGGAGGGGTGCTCCCAAGTCCCCCGAGGGCAGCGGGGCGGCAGAGCGCCGACGACAGAGCAGGTACCAGATAGCGCCGGGAGCGCGCGAACGGTGGCGTGGGCGGGGCCTGGTCGAGGGGCGGGGCCTAACAGGGGCGTGGCATGGTGTGGTTGTGGGCGTGGCCCGGTCAGAAAAAGGTGGATCTGGTGCTGGCGGGGCCTTTCCCGGAAAGGCACTGCAGTGTGGGTGTGGCCTGGCCGTGAGGGGCCTGGTTTGTGCTTGGGCGAATCGGGCGCCTAGAGGGGCGTGGTTGCCCAGAGGGCGTAGCCTGCAGAATCCCTCCCGGACCGCGCGGGAAGGGGTTGGGCGGGGCTACGCGGAGCTGCGGGTCGAGAAACCTTCCCTGACCTCCTCCCCAGTGTATCCCGGGGGCTTTGCGCCCGACACTACGCACGGGGTCTGGGACTCAGCGGTTCCCATGGTCTGGTCTCCGTGTGCTTTTCTCAGGGCTGTGCGCGTGATGGTTCTCCGTTGGGGGACCCGATGAATAAATAAATTATCTCATCAAGTAGCCTTCGAGGAGATTCTGCCTAAAGCTTTCAGAGCCGGAGTGTATTTACTCCAGGATAAATTACCTTGTCGTCGTGCTTGCCCCATGGGCCATGGACCTTGCTCCAAATCCACTTCTGTTTTGGCAAGATTCTCAGTGTGCATTTGGGCCAGCTTACCCTGAACAAGGATGCTTATTTTGAGGACACCTCGGGGAAGTATTGCTTCCAAATCTGGCCCAGGAAGCTGTTTTTTCCCCTCTTGTCTCTACCTCCCTTTCCGTCCCTTTCTGTCTCTGCACCTGGGGTGTCTCAGGTGAAGGTGTCACAACTTTGTGCCCACAGTGGGATTCCAGCCCCCGCTGCTGAGATGGGCTGGCAGTCTCCCTGCCCTATTGGGGAAGAGAAATATTGGGCCCACTGGAGTTAGGGGTCCACCTAACTCAGAGGAGACCAGGTGGGCTAGAGGCTAGACAGCAGTTCTAGGGGTGAGGGGGGGGGTCTTTGTGACCTGGGTATCTATGCTCCCTGTTTAAAATGACCATGTATCCACCCAATATGGTATGACTGAGCTGTGCCCACCTTGAGACTTATTTAATCAGAATTTGTGTGTTAGAAAGTAAAAGTGTGAAAGTGTTAGTAGCTGAGTCATGTCCGACTCTTTGCAATGCCATGGACTGTACCCTCCAGGCTTTTCTGTCCATGGAATTCTCCAGGCAAGAACACTGGAGTGGGTAGCCATCCCTTCTCCAGGGGATCTTCCTAACCCAGGGATCAAACCCTGGTCTCCTCCATTGCAGGCGGATTCTTTACCCTCTGAGCCAGCAGGGAAGCCTATGTGTGTATTATATATATAGCAATTTGAAATGTGAAGGGACATATAAAAATAGAAGGCAGACTCCCTGCTTTTCAGGAATTAATCATATACTTGAAGACACTAGGTGCACCTCCTGAAAGAATGTCCAGATCGCTTTTCTCATTTCTGCCAGTCCTTTAAACCCTACACATTTTTCTCAGTTAACAGAGTACACGGCTGCTCAGTTACACATATGAGAAAACACATACACATGTACACAGACACACATATGAGTGCGTATACACCATCCAAACACACAAAGACACACGTGTGCATGCACACACACAGAGACATGCCTGCAACTTCTGCATAGGCAGTGTGAATCCAACAGTTAAGCCAGGTGGTACAGAAAGTGTCTTAGTGTTGAATCATTTCTGTTGTACTTGCTTTCCCTTCCTGGCTGGCTGGTGGTTTCAGTGAAATGAGTTTGGTTCATGTTTACCTTAGCTGAAGGTAAACCACCCTGGTAGCTCAGCTGGTAAAGAATCTGCCTGCAATGTGGGAGACTTGCATTCACTCTCTGGGTTGGGAAAATTCCCTGGAGAAGGGAAAGGCTACCCACTCCAGTATTTTGGCCTGGAGAATTCCTTGGAGTGTGCAGTCCCTGGGGTTGAAAGAGATGGACATGACTGAGCGACTTTCACTACCTTAGTTCACATTGCATGTGAGTGTGCACCCTAGGGCCAATGCATAGGATTGTGTCAGTCATTTTCGGATGCAGGCAATGTGATTGATGTCACAGGCTCTGTCAGGATCTCCCAGACGGTTCTCCATGGACGTGGCCAGACTGGGAGGGACTGGGACTGGCAGTTCATCTTGTCCTTGGGGGCATAGTGAGCCCTGTCTGGTCATATGGGGCAAGGAGCACATTCCCCACCATGTCCTTGTATGCTGGCAAGTGCCTCTGGATTGATGAGGAGTAGCTCTGATGATGACCAGTGTGGGAACCGTTTAAGGCTGTAACTAAATGTGGGTATGTGGTCTCTGGTCATTGTGGTCTGCGTTTTCAGCAATTGCCTTCGGGTGACCACAGCTGTGTTCTGTTCTCAGCATCAAGAGTATCCGGGCGCCTCGGGATGTGCGAAAGAAGTGGTTGAGAGTCGCTGTCCTGGGGTCCTGCACTGTGCTTGCCGCCTGCCTGTTCTGGGGCAGCCTAGGGGGTGATGACGGCATCACTGAGGTCCTGGCTCACCGCAGCGAGATCCTGCCAGGCAGGTTCATCGAGGTGCCCTGCTCTGAGGACTATGACAGTCACCGAAGGTTTGAAGGTACGCAGTGCTGAGATGATTCAGGAAAGAGCAGCATGTTAACATGGAATTCACTGTGTTAAAAATGTGTCTTTTTTTACTTCGATGAATTGGTGGGAATCAGGTTGAAAGTAGTGTGGTGTAGGGTTGGGCAGGTGACCTTCCTCCCCCCCGCCCCCCACCCCGTTGGTTAGCCCATACCTGTCCCGGGAAGTGTGAGTGTTTCAGGCCCCACCTGTGCAGGGGCAGGCCCAGGCCTCACTGCCCAGGCCATGGCCAGTGTTTTATTGAGGTGCCCCCACCTCAGTGTGGATTCCATTTGGTGGAAGAGGTGGTTTGCCTGGAAGGATGTAATAGAATTGGGAAGATATCAATGAGCAAATTGAACCGAGGTAAGTCATTTTCTGTCTTAGGGGATTGTTGCATCAGAAAATGTTGCAACAGGAAACGTGATACCAGCGTCCGTTCCCCCATGGCATGTGTCCCATTCTGGCGCCTGCCTGCTCTGTGGAGGGCAGCAGTTTTAAAAACCTAGCCAGAGTGACTGGGTCTTAGAGACAGAATTTAGTTTATTTTTCTCTTCAGAGCAATGCTTTGGACTTGAACCAAGAAAAAGATTGCTGAGTCCTTCCACCAAGGGGTGCTGTTGTGATGCACACAAGTTGGGTTAAAGTGAAGGGAAGTGTATGGGCCCTTTGGCAGAAATGGACATGTCCCCTCGGGGATCAGGAGTGGACAGGTTCTGTTGTGGGCATGCTCTCTCTGTCTTGGTGAGCTTTTTCCCTCTAAAGTCCCTTTTGACCAAGTATATTTTTCCTGTGCTAAGTCACTTCAGTTGTGTTTGATTCTTTGTGACCCTGTGGACTGTAAGCCCAACAGACTGCTCTGTCCATGGGATTCTCCAGGCAAGAATACTGGAGTGGATTGCTATACCCTCCTCCAGGGAATCTTTCCTACCCGGGAATCAAACCTGTATCTCCTGCTGCTCCTGCATTGCAGGCAGACTCTTTACCACTGAACCATTATTTCTCCTACCCCTTTAATAATTTATCAACACTAAAAACAGTTGGAATGAGGCAGAGGAGGAGTTGGTGTAGATGGAGATGGGATTTCAGTTGGGAAGGTGAGAAAGTTCGAGAGATGATGGTGGTGATGGTCACACAACAATGTGATTGTAGTTGATGCCCCTAAACTGGCTAAAATGGTAAATTTGGGGTTTTATATATATTTTACCAGAAAAACACAGCATCAGAGTCTCTGGACTCCCCCTCTCTCACCCTTCTCTCCTCCCATAGCTGACGGGGGCCTCTGCCTGCCCCGGACCTGTGTGTCTGGGAAGCTCATCTGCACGCTTGTGTCCTGTGCTCTTGTGTATATGCACGGACATCATCAACCACTCACAACTCACTTTCTCGTCCAAATGATACTCTCAACGCTCATTCATATTCAGCATGTTGTAACGCTGCTGGATTCTCAGATTACAGGGTTGATGGAGTTTGAGTTCTTTCTAATTGCACGGTAGCTGGAGACCATAACCTGTATGGTACAGAACTGAGTTTCCTATTGAACTAATATGTTTTTGTTAACGTTGTACATATACTTGGAAAAATGTGTGTTTTTGAACAATTGTTGTGAAACTCTGAGTGTCTTCTAGCCTATACTCCTGTGGGCAAACTGTCTTCTTGGACGTCTTATCTTGTTCAGTTATTAGGAGCTGCGAGGCTGGGTCTCCACCTCAATGGTGGGTCTGGTGGCTGCCTCACGTGTTTGAACTGATGTCACTTGGTGCTTCTGTTGCCCCTGCATCTTCCTGGTGAATCGTTCCTATTCTGTCTATTCCCCTCTCATAATTCTTCTGTCTTTAAGTGTATTTGTTTGTATGATATCACTCCCCAAGCTGCTGTTTGGTTATCGTTGTTTTTACCTTTATTGTCGACCTTTAGGGAGTAACCTTTATGAAAAGCTTTTTTGTGTTTTAACAGAACACAAGATCTTGTATCAATAGGGTTATATTTAGCTCCATGGAACTGAGGCACCCCTTCCCTAATGACCCCAAGTGGAAGTTTATTTTTTCCACCTGATGAGACCCAGAGAAAGTCACCCCAGGTCAGCCTGGCTTCCTGTGAGCCCTTTGTGCTGAGCCCCCAGCTCTCCCACTCAGCGTGCAGTTTATGTGGTCCCAGGACACTTCAGGCACGTTCCAGGCAGGAAGAGGGGAAGGAGGATGAAAGCTAAAGGTCAGCCAGCCCAGCATGTCCTGAGAGTGTTCCATTGGCCACGTATCCTATGGTCCACCCAGCTTGAGACAGCCAGCCTGCCCTTTGCGCCAAGACACAAGGCACTTGCTGAGCTCGTCCATCTCTGGCCCTGTCTGCCCTGACCCTGTCCACTTTATCCCTGGGCCCGTCCATGCTGACCTTGGCTGTGTCCCCCCTGCCCCTGATCCTGTCCACCCTGACCCTGATCCCACTTTGCCTGTTTCCCCCAACCATGGCCCCATCCACCCAACCCTGACCACTTTTACCCCAACTCTGGCCCCATCCCCATCTAAGCTCCCCCATCCTCCTCCCTCTAAGCAGCTCAGTCCTGGCTGCAGGCACAGAGGGAGGCAGGGTGGAGTGGGTGGGGAGCACCTTGGAGCAGCTCTGCAGAAGGATCGCAGCTACAATTGCAGGCACAGCTTTGGTCATCCAGGAGGGACTTGCCAAAGGTCTGGATCTGTGGTCAGTGATGGTTCAGGAATGTCGTGGATGCCTCCTCTGGGCAGAGTGCCTGGTGCTACCAGAGTGGCCTGCCTGGCACGGGGCCACCAGGAACACAGTGAAATTTGTGTAATGTCAGGGACGTGCATATACTGGAAAGTCACCATTGCTTATCTGAAATTCACTCTGACCACATGGCCTGTAATTTCCAAACCTGGCCCCCTAATCCTGTGAAAGGCAAGGCCCCACTTCACAAAATTCTGTTGTCCCTGAGAAGGGGGGCCCACAGGTGAGTCCTTGACAATGGCATGCTACTCTGTTGTCGGGGCTCAGCGGGGGCTGTGTGACATCCTGATTTGACTCTTTCCAGGCTGCTCCCCGAGGAAGTGTGGCCGGGGCATCAGTGATGCCGTCATCACCAGGGATGAAGCCCGGAGAATTCGCAGGTACACGCATCTCTGAGCTTCTGTCCTGAACAAGTCGGAGAGTGAGGCTGGGGCAAGGAGCAGAGAATTACTACTAAAAGGAAGATTTCAAGAGATTCATTTAGAATTCCCTAAGAATTCTCCTGTATACTTCTAAGGCCAAGATGGGCTTTTCTGATTTCCAGGAGGAAAGACTGTTGCCCTCAGTGATGTGGTTGCTGATGGAACCTTCCAGAGGCCCAGGCCCTCTCCAGGGGCAGTAAGGGAGGTGGGGGGATGCTCTGTTTTGGCTTGTTGGGGAGGTGGGGGGGATGCTCTCCCATCAGCCATTGAGGGGCCCAGTGGACATTTGTGTAGAGACAGTGGGTTTACCTAGAGGCCGCAGGCAGTTGCTAGACAATATTTCAGTCTCCTCTCTAAAACTGATTGGGATTAGTCCTCCCACCAGCTCGCCATAACTCATGACCAGGCGGGAGGTCTTACTTGTAAGTAGTTGGCATTGGATTCTTTCTTGTCTTTTAGAAGCAGATCTTGATGCTTTGATTTTTCCAACATGGAGTTCAGACACAAGCATACACCTAGTGGAGCAGTGTCTGGTCTGTGTGTTGAGCTGAGTCCCAAGGGGAGACTCTCTTCCTGTTTCTAAATAACCTTGTAGGGGCCTGTTGGGTGAGGGAGTCACTGGTGTGAGGGCTGGAGCCAGCTCCTAATCCGGGGTGGCCATCTGTCAGAGGCACCAGAAGCCCCTGTATCTTCACTGACACGAGTGGTCCTGTGAGGTCTAGCCCAGGGCGTGGCCTCTGCCTCCTGAGCTGGTAATTACAAAGTCTGCCTCCCAGCCTGTGATGACAGGAGAGAGACTTTCCAGCTCAGAGGAACCCATTCAACTCAGCACCAGGTCTCTGAACTAAAGATGGAAAGTAAGCCTACTTGTCCCCAAACTGTGTCATAGGATGTTAACAAGATGGTGACAAAATATTAACATTTACTCAACTTGAAGGTCGAATACTTTGGTCTAAACATGTGATTCTGTCACAAACATTAAGTGGTATGTTAACATTGTGTTAGCTGTGTGATTGGTGTGTGTCTAGAGGTATCATAGATGATGCTATTAACTGAATTCTGACTTAAGATCTTCCCCTACAGCATAGCCGAGAAGGGGTTGTCCCTGGGAGGATCCGATGGAGGGGTGAGTTGTGTGCTGTTCCTGCTTCAGTTTTCTTTTTACCCCTTTGGCTCTGCCCTCCCTCTGAGGTGAAATGAGGATACAGGATGTGCAGGCCCCCACAGTGGTTGTCCACTGAGTGAGACTGCAGTGGGTCCAGTGGTGGCCCCTGAAAAGTGCATCCACCCAGAACTGTGATGGGACCTTATCTGGGAAAAGGGTGTTTTGCAGAAGTCATTAAGTTAAGGGTCTCAAGATGAGATCATCCTGGATTATCAAGGTAGCCCTAGATCCAAAGATAAGGGTCCTTGTAAGAGGAAGGCAGAGGGAGGTTTGAGACTAAAGAAGAGGCTGTGTGAAGATGCCACAAACCAAGGGACCCCTGGCACCACCAGAAGCCCAAAGATTCAAGGAGGGATTCTCTCCTGGTGCCTTCAGAAGGAGGGGGACCTTGCTGACACCTTGATCCCAGCCTGCTGGCCTCCAGACCTTGAGATGATGAATTCCTGCTGTTTTACGCCTGCCATTTACAGCAACCACAGGGAACTCAGACAGGCCAGTGCAGCTCTGCATCTCATCCTCTTCCTGGGTAACCTTGAGCGTCCACCTGTGTGAGCACCTTACGTTGGAGCTCTCACGTGGTCCCAGTGGGGATCTCCTCACCCAGTGTGTGGGTCCTGGGGGAACATCCGCTCTCCTCTGGATAGTTTGGTTGTTATCTTCATGACTCTTATTCTGCAGACTCTTTCCTTCTGAGTTCTGAAAATTAAGCTTCTCCTTTTATTTTGATTCAGTTTAAGGGGAACATTTATTAAAACCTATTTGTGTGTGGACTCATCTTTTACTCTCTGCTCAGCATTTACGTGAAAAGTTGTCTTGCAATGAATCATCTAGGTTTGATATCTTTAAGGGCAGTTAACATTTTTTAAGCACAGATTGTCTTCAAACAAATACCCTGGGATGGTCGTTGCATCTGTGAGAAAAGACACCCAGACAGGGTAGAGGTGATCCATGTTCATGCCCACTCTCCACTTAAGACATGAGGAAGGCCTCCTGGAGGCAGGATGGGCAGAGGTCGGAAACACTGGTGGTTCGTTAAAGAGTGATAACCCAGCAGTTCCGCTCCTTGGCATATACCCAGGAGAACGAGAGCATCTCCCATGACAAAAACGTTGTCCACCAGTGTTACAGCTGCCTTATTTGCAACAGCCCTGAACTGGGAGCAGCCTATATATGTCTGTCTCCAGGTGAATTAGTCACAGGGAGGTGATACTCCATGAAAGGAGCCAGGCTGAAAGCAAGTGCACTTGCATGATTCCAGGGCCTCCTAGTCTAGAAACCAACCAGCACCTCACACACCTTTGTCCAGTCTTGAAACCCAGCCTGTGTGCATTGTCGCCCTGACCTGGGAGTGCAAGGATACGTCTCGGTAACTCGTGTTTAATGTTAATGGCGTTTAGAGCTTGGTTGCCTGCCAGGCAGCCCTCACGCTACTCTGCCAACATCTTTTCCAGGCGTCCATCCTGGACCTGCACTCAGGGGCCTTGTCTGTTGGGAAGCACTTTGTAAACCTGTACCGGTGAGAACCTGGGGGTGAGAGGGTCTGCTCGTTTTTTATCTGGGGACACCTGAGTGAGGCTTGTGTGTATGAATCAGAAGGGCTTCAAGTCTTGGGAAAACTTCAACATTTGCCATCAGGCTGTGGTCAAGTGAGGACTGGGAGATTAAGCTCTTCTGAGAGGCGGGGTACTCACTCACCTTGCTTTATGAAACAGTCTAATTGGGAAGGGGCTGAGGGGTGGGATCGGAGGGAGAGGTGAGTAGCAGACCAGGCTCCTAAAAGCTGCCTCTTGAGGGCCAGGAGAAGCAGGAGATCTCCCAACCTCAATAAATGTCACCCCACCTGGTAGCTAAGACGGTTAAGAATCTGCCTGCAATGCAGGAGACCTTGGTTCAATCCCTGGTCGGGAAGATGCCCTGGAGAAAGGAATGGCTGCTCTCTCCAGTATTCTTACCTAGGGAATCCCAGGGACAAAGGAGCCTGATGGGCTATAGTCCATGGGGTCACTAAGCATTGGACATAACTGAGCAACTAACAGTTTCACCTGCCAAGTACTGCCCTCCCACTCTCCTCCCTTTTCTCACGTGGTTATTGTAGAAAGAGCAGCTGCAATAAAAGAAGGACCAGCTGGTTCTCGAGGACTTTCTGGTTAAATGGAGGAAAGACTGAATTGAAAGGGAAGGTGTTCGTCGCTTAGTCATATCTGACTCTTTGTGACCCCATGGACCGTAACCAGGCTCCTCTGTCCATTGAATTCTCCAGGCCAAGAATACCGGAGTGGGTAGTCATTCTCTTCTCCAGGGGATCTTCCCAACCCAGGGATTGAACCTGAGTCTCCTGCATGGCAGGCAGATTCTTTACTGTCTGAGCCACCAGGGAAGACCCAAAGGAAATAGGGAAACATTAATAAAATGTCTCATTTGTTAATATTTCTTATTCTTTTCACAGATACTTTGGGGATAAAATACAAACTATCTTCTCAGAAGAGGACTTCCAGTTGTACCGGTGAGGGAGTAGTGGGGGCCTGGGAGTGCTGGAGTGAGTCCGGCAGAGAACTGGCACTCAGGTTCCTGGTTTTGCACATGATACCCTGTCCCATGTGTGTGAACCCACGTGTGTGTCTGCTCGCCTTTCCGCCTTCTCCAGCTCATGTCTTTCTGTGGTGTAGTTTGATGTGGGTTCCATGGTCCCATGGAGAATCCTCTTCCAGCTGCTCCGAGTGACACATGTGTCCTCTCGGCAGGGACGTGCGGCAGAAGGTCCAGCGGGCGATCGCCCAGGCGTTTGGCATCAGTGCGTCTTCACTGCACCTGACGAAGCCCACCTTCTTCTCCCGCATCAACAGCACGGAGGCCCGGACAGCTCATGACGAATATTGGCACGCACATGTGGACAAGGCGAGTGCTCCTAAGGCTTGTCCACTGAAGTGCTGTCTGTTCACGTAGTTGGGGTTTTAGATGTTTCCTCTCTGGTGATGCTGTCGAGGAAATAAGACTTGTTTCTCGTGTGGTGAGGTGAGAGAAGATGGTAAGACGCATGTTACAGAACAGGGAGGGCCTAGTGGGGACCATCCTTTGCTCCTTGTTCCCAGATGCAGAGCTGTCTCTGCCTGAGCTGTGAGCTTCATTGAGTGTCACCTGACCTGGGCTTGATTCACCCTTTCTGTTGAGTGGTCTCCCCTTGGATGTGCGTTCCCCCGCCCCTTCCCAGGAGGCCCCCTTTCCCCCACTTTTTTAGACCACTCTAGATTCTATGGATTGCTCTTCTTTGACTTCCTGTTGTTCCCTAGACACGAGGACACCTAATCTATCAATGGTCTTCATCAGCCACAACTGAAGCTCTCTCTCGCCTGCCCCTCAGCCCCACCCTGACCTGCTCGGCCAGCACGCCCAGCATGGTGCCAGGGGAGAGTTGGCCACAGAAGCGTCTGAGGGCTGTTGGCCGTCACCCTATCTGTGGGTGTGCTCAGGTGACCCAGATAATCTCTGCACTGCTTGATGCTGGAACAAAGGAAGTGAAGTGAAAAATAAGCCGAGGGTTTGGGCAGAAGCTCGCCATTGGGCTTCTGCCTGAAATTCGGTCAGACATGTGTGTGTTTATTTAATCTCGACTGTCTGAGCTTGATGGAGGAAGCAGCACTTCCCTGTGGTTACTGAGACTGAGGAATCCAGTATTTAATTAAGCTAAATTGAAGCAGCTGTGTGTGGCCAGTGGCTCATCTGAGCCAGTGTACCTCAGGGGCTTTGAGGGGACTCAGGTTGGAAGTTTGGGCATCACCCCAAACTTCCGTGGGTGCTCCTGTGGGCTTACGGTTGATCACTGGGTTCAAACTCATCCATCCACGATCATGCTTCCTGTTTGCTGTCACCTCACAGATTTAGCAGCCTTTGACTCATTGAATAGCCACTGTCTAGATGCATTATTTCATTAGGGAACCAGGTCCGAGACTTTCAGTGTAAGATCATCGTAGCCACTGCAGAGGGGAAAACAAGGTTGAGGGCAAAGATAGCATGTGAGGAGGACACACAGGTTCATACAGCAACTTGAGGGAAAGGAACCTCAAGTTGGGATGGAGTCTGGGAGAATTTCCCTGCATGAAGAAAGAACAGCCTTCCACATACTGGGAAGGGGGAGTTTAAGAGAGACAACATTGAAGTAGCCTAGTTCTAGGATCCAACTTCAAAGGAAGAAAGATAAGGAACATATTCTTCAGGCAGAGAAAGCAAGTCAATAGTGATGAGCAGGGTGGCCTCAGACATGTTAGAGCTAGGAGGTCTTGTGACAGGGTGTACAGGACCTGGGTGGTTGTCATAGCCAAGGGGTCGCTCATGCATGGATGGGCAAAAAGATGTCCTCCCATGAGGGGACTCCAGGAGTGAAGCATCTGCTCCTGGCTGTGAAGCTCTCCAGTGTCCGACTCAGGACAGCTCAGGCCCCACCAGCCTTTGCCATCCCCGCCACCTGCCAGAACCTGCCTCCTTCCCAGGTCACTGTGCTCACATGAGTTTGGGGTGGTTCCTTTGCAGTATCTGAGCTGGGTGGGTAGGAGAGGGTGAGGCTACTGGACACCCCCCATCCCGGTCTCTTTTAGGTTCTGTGCAGCTCAGTGGATGTGAGGTTCACTGCTGAAGCAACTCAAGGGCAGATACCAGATACCAGATAAGGGACCCCCTGTCCTGACACCAGATAAGGGACCCCCAAATGGGGTCTTGGTGGGGGATGTGGAGGGAGCCCAGGTCTTTGTAGAAAGTCCAGCTCCACAGACAGTGTGGTACTGAATTCACAAGAAGGTAACAGGGTCTTAGTCACCTTGGCAGGCTGGTGCTCAGCAGAGGGTTTTCTGCAATTGGGAGGACACTATGACCCCTGGGTTCTGTCCTTTCCTGAGAACCAAGTCCTCCCACAAGCGGATGGTGACGTACCCTCATGCTTTGCCCACAGGTGACCTATGGTTCCTTTGACTACACGTCGCTACTGTACCTTTCCGACTACCTGGACGACTTCGGTGGGGGGCGGTTTGTGTTCATGGAGGAGGGGGCCAACAAGACGGTGGAGCCGAGAGCAGGTAGGACTCACAGGCGGACTCTGGGGTGCTTGACGTACTTTCCTGGGATGCTGAGTTTACAGTTGATTATCTCCTATGAAAATTAATAGGGAAATATGCAGAGTGTTTTCAGTTTTCCCACCTATTTACCTTCCAGCCCCCTCCATCTCCTCCTGTGCATCCAGGTTCCAACAGGCACATTCCTCTTCTGCCTCAGCTTTTCATGGTGTGCAGATCTTCTGGTGATGATTTTCTGAAAATATTCTTATTTCAGCTTTTATTATTATTTTATTAATAATTTTATTATTATAATATTCTAAAGGATATTTTCACTGGAGGTGAAATTCTGGATTGGTGGGTTTTTTCTTTCTTTCTTTTTTTTTTTTTTAATAAAAAAACCATTATCCTTTTCCTCTGGCTCCCGTGCTGCCATCACCACTGTCACTGCCCTGTGGTAGCTGCCTCTTTGCTCGCCACCTGCAAGCTGCTCTCTAGTCTCTGGTTTCATCAGTCTGACTGTGATGTGCCTCAGTGTGAATTGTATTTATCCCACTTGAAATATTTATCCTGCCATGCTTATTGGGTTAAAAGTCAAAGTTTTCATCAAGTAGGGAAAGTGTTGGTCATTATTTCTTCAAATCGCCTTTTTCTGTACCAACCTCCCCTCCAAGGCTCCAACATGAGGGGTGGACAGTTTCCTGTTGTCCCAGAGGCCATGAGGAGATTGACTTTTCCTCAGTCTTGTCTTCTCTGTTCTTTGGTGCCTCTGTGTGCAAAGTGTGCAGAAACACTGGGGGCCTCCAGAGGCCCCCACTCTTGCTGCAAGTCAGTGATATTTGATAACTGTGTCTGCAGGGGTGGGGGTGCACAGATGGCGTGGATGGGCAAGGAGGCCGTTAAGCCCACTGTGCAGACTGGCCTGGCTGCTTGTCTGATGTCTCAGGTGTGATTGAAACTGGAGAAAACAAGGACAAAATGTCCTTTAACAACTTGAGCCTCAGGAAGTGGTGTGACTCCAGATTGCTCTGGGTAAAAGTATTTCCTTTAGGTCAGGGGCAGCCTGGTTGGTCCAGAGGAGGGTCTGCGTTCCAGGTGTCCCCAGGCCCCCATGCAGAGGTTTCTGTGTGTTACATGTTTTCTTTTGTTCTGCTGTTTTTGGGCAGAGCACAGTTCCTTTGGACTCTGGGGTGGACTTTTCTCCTCTCTCAAAGATTTAGCAGTCAAGTTCCTGGCAGTGACCTTTGAAGGGAAATGAAATTGTCATGGAAAATTTTTTTAATTAATTAATTTGTTTGTTTATTTGGCTGCATCTGGTCTTAGTAGTGGGATCTTTCATTGCGGCCTGCAGGCTTAGTTTCAGGTGGGATCTTAGTTCCCTTATCAGGGATTGAGCCCATGTTCCCTGCATTGCAAGGCGGATTTCTAACCACTGATCACCAGGAAAGTCCCTGTCATGGAACATTTGGTGCTGGGCCACGCACTAGGAACATGGCATCTGTGGGATCCCAGGGTTCCTCCCTAATGACTCCCTCAGGGTCAACTCTATTTGTACCCTCCACCCTAAAAAAATCTACAGTGGTATGTGTGAGGCCAGTTAGATATTGAAGCACATGGACACTGGGTTCTCTGAACACAGGTGGCTGGAGGACCCGCCCCCTCCTGTGTCCCGTCTTTAGCTGCCTTGGGAGGGAGCTCTAGGTGCTGGGTGTTTGCCTTGACCTGTTTTTCCTAATTCTCTGTTAAAACATTGTCATCACCCTCCAGGGTTTCATTTTGTTCCACATGTGATTAGAAATAAGATCCTCAGATGGGTCTGGAGACGTCACATGGCTTGTAGGGGCCCCTGGGGTGGGTGGCAGGGCCTCACTGCAATTCTAGGCTGACCCACAGAGAGGCCGTGCCCATGCCTGGGGCATCCTTTATCCTGCTGGCTTGACTCCAAGCCCCGCCTTCCTGCATCAGTGGTTTCTCCAGCCCACCAGGTTCCTTGGGTCCCTGAGTTGGCCTGAACGCAGGTCCTCTGAGACCCGGCTATGTGTGTGACCTCGAGGTCATGCCCTGTTCTCCCCTCTCCCAGGCCGGGTATCCTTCTTCACCTCGGGGTCTGAGAACCTGCATCGGGTGGAGAAGGTCCACTGGGGCACCCGCTATGCCATCACCATTGCCTTCACCTGCAACCCCGACCACGGCATCTCGGACCCAACGTTCACGTAGCCCCAGGCGGCCCGCCCAGCAGCCCTGCCGGGAAGCAGCTATGCTGGACGTGTATCCCTTCCGTTCTGCTCAACTCATTTCTACCATTTCCACTGAACAAGGTGCCTTATGAATCATCCCAAATTTTGATTTGCTAATGTTTGATCGTTTTTCAACTGTGAGTAAATGGAGGGGACCAGCTTCCCCTCACAGGGATCAGTGTTGACTGTGCTGTGCTGACGTGGGGCCCGGGAACTGGCAGGGCAGCCACGCCCTCCTTTCTCAGGAAGGAGTCCTGTGCCCAGGGTGGAGTCCCCATTTGTCAGCGGACAGAGGGTCATTCTCTGGCCACTGGAGACCGACTTAAGTGCAGATGATGCCAAGTGGGGCCAGCAGCCTCCGCTCGGGGAAGCAGAATCAGCGATCATGACACCTTGGAGAAGGTTCTGGGGGGCAGGTGGCTCTGGGAGCAGCAACAGAGGGGCTGAAAGGGCTGATGCTGCTGGGTTCTGGGTGGAGGTGAACATCTGATGTTCTGTTAGCTCTGTGCAGAGCCCCCCAACGCTGCTGGCCCCGAGAGTCACCCTGACACTGTGTTCGTGCTCTGCTCCATCACTGGCCGGGGTCCCTGACACAAGCCTCAAGTGTGTTCCCAATGTGGCCATCCTCAGCCCACCCGGGGCCTTCTGTCCAGCTGAGGGTCTGTCTGCTCAGGTTCAGGTCTTTACAATCCCCTCCTCATCTCAGAGCTATCCATGCCTTTTATGTTAAAGTAATGATCAGGGGAGCCAGGAATGGTAAATAGACCAGCCATGGGGGAGGCCTGGCAGCACAGCCCAGGGGGAGGGCTGTGTTCATCAGCTGGCTTCTGCCAGGGTTGGGCAAGGTTTCAGGGCCACCCCACAGAGCATCTGGCCTGGGGTTTGGGTAACCTGCTGGGAGAAGTTAGTCATCCTGTGCCACCCCCCTTGAGTACAAAGAGAGCCCCAGAAATGGCTGTGGGGGGAGGACTCTCCTGGCCACCCTGACCCGGGAGGAACCACAGCACCTTCTCCTCCACCCACCCAGTGTGGACACATGCCCTCTATGTTAGAGACAGCTGCACCCTTGTCCACTACAGCCCCACGGGTTCCCCAAGCTCTGCAGCCATCGGGCTCCTACAGGGAGGGGCAGAGTTTCTGGACCCTGGGATGAGCCCTCATGAGGCCTGTAAGGCTTCAGTGAGGGTCTGGAAGCTGGGACCCCTGGGTCTGCACCTCGGTCTGCTGGGTGTCCCTCCTGCCCACAGGCGATGACATGCATATCTCAGCGCTGTGGGGGCCAAGCTTCCATGTGCAGACGACGACGTGGGGTGTGCTCCCCTCTGGATCATGACCGCAGGTTGTGGGGAGGTGGGGCCTCCACCCCCACAGGAGCCTGAATCGTGGTTCGTGTTTCGAAAGGACTTTGGGCAGATCTGGGAAGGATGAAGGCCAGGCTCTGGGTGGAAGACCCGGGTGACCTTAGGGTCGCGATGCTTGGACCACTGTCTCTAGGTTGGACCAGCAGCCTCAGTCTGTGCAGGAAAAGCTATCTCCTCCTATCTGAGTTGTCCTCTGGCTTCTCTGGTTTTGGCTTTTCAGAGGTTGGTCACTCTGTTCTCAGAATGGGATGCTGTGAACTCTGATAGGAAAGCCCAGTGTGGGCCTCACTTTATTCTGTAACTTTTGAGTTATCTGAGTGATGCTGTACCCTCAGTTTGAGGACGGGCAGACATCCCTGGGTGTTCCACGGCCCACATGGCCACTCTCTACATCTCGGGCCGGGAGGATGGGGGCGCGGGTCTGATGGTTTAGTTATGGTTGAAGTGTTTTGGAAATAACTAAGATACTGGCTTTAATTGATGATCTTTGCTACTTATCCTATTCATACTCATCACAGAGGTTCTTAGACAAAGAAATAAAGATATTTGGGCAAAAACAAGAATGTCTTTCATTTAAAGAAAAAATATGTAAGCCCCAGAGACTATGTGCTCGTGCTGGGCGACCCCCAGCAGTGCTCACTTGGGGCCTCGTGAGCTCCTCGGTCCTGTAGGGAGGTCCTCACTGAGGGTGGACGTGGTCTGTTCCAAAGAGAAGTGGGAGTCCCGACATACCCTCTGCTGAGTGACTTGTTTCCTAATAAAAAGTGTTTAGCGTCTGAATCAAAGAACGTGAACATTGGTCTCACTGCTGGAAAGAGGGGCTTGCCACTCCGGCTCTCCTGGAGAGCCAGCCACCAGGGCCAGGCCTGAACATGGCCGAGCCTCCGTGAGAGTTGAAGCTGAAACATCAGGTCAGGAGCTGACCCAGTGCGATGGGACCTGAGCCAGCCTTCCTCTCTGGGCTGCAAGTTACCTTTCCTGCCCTGCATAGGAGAAGAGGGCAAGAGATTGCAGAAGTGGCTGCAGTGTGCCAGGGAGGGCGTCCAGGGCAGGTGTGGCCCCACCAATTGTGCGAGAGTTGGGCTTGGCCAGTGCAGGGAGGGTGGGGTTGCTTGTGTCCACCTTGAGGCTGGCTTTGCCGGTCACAGCCTGGCGCCTCCGCTGTGCCAGACCTCTGCCTTCTTACCGGGTGGACAGGTGCAGCTGATGCCTTGCCCAGCACAGTGGTGCCTGGACCTCAGGGCAGCCTGGGAGGAGGAGGGTCTTGGGGGTTTGGGGAGGCTTGGAAGGTGCTCAGCAGCAACAGATGGCAGGACCAGGCGTCAGCACAAGCAGGCAGGAAGGACGTGGCTGTGCCATCCCCATGATTTGCGTGAGGCCAATGGGCAAGGGCTGCAGAGCAGGGTGTGGTGGCTTCAGGGGGTGGTTGCAGGGGCCACAGGGCTGTTACTGGAGGGATGGAAGATTTACAGAAATCTCTGCAGCTGTCCACCCCATCTCAGGGCTGATCAGGAACAAAACACCAGTCTGTTTGTTCCCCTTCGAGTTACAACTAGAACCGCCTTGAAGGGTCTTGGGATCCATGCTGGTTCTCAGTCTGGATCTTCTAATCCTGGAGCCACTTCGCTTCCATGCTCTTCCCTCCAACACGGTCTTCATGCGAGAGTTGGAACCAGGCTGCCCCAGCCCCCACCAGCCCCAGCCCCAGGCAGCACCAACTCCCAGGCATCTTGTGGACTCACACTGTGGGGCCTTGGGTGGGCCTTGTGGGCCTGCGCTGAGGGTTTTCTCATGCAGTCTAGGGAGGTGGTCCCCACTGCCAGCCCCCTAATTGGTGGCATCTCTGCCCTGCCCGCTGGGTACTGGCTCATTTGCCTTCTGAAGTCACAGCATCTCAGGGCCTCCCACACCTTCTAGAGGTTTTCACAGGGAGGAGGCGTGTGGGGACACTTCTGCTCATCCCTGAGACTAGGGGACCATGGACCTGAGACTCCAGTGATGCGAGTCCCCAGTGACACAGCATCTTCCAGAAACCAAGCCAGTCATCCCAAACTCTGGGCCCTGGCAGTACTCAGCCTGGAAAGGAGGGACTGGGGTGGAGAGGGGTGGGCAGCAGGTGGGGGCAGCAAGATTTTATCCCCCAGCGTGTGTACAATCTGAGAGACGTCAGCAAATTACAAAGCAGTAAAGCAGATGAGATGGAATAGCAGATTGAGGCCAAGCAGGGGAGAATACCAGTGAACCAGACATCAGTCAAACTTCAGGCTGCCGACTCCTGGTAGCCCTGGGGAAGAGGGAAACATCCTCAGTCCACCTCCAACCCATCTCGGGGTCTCCTTGGACACACTGACCTGTAAATACCAGTTTCTTATCTTGATCTCTAGTTTCAGGAGTGCCCCAATTCCTCCCCAGAAGAGGCCCTGCAGGCTTCTACCATCCCAGCCCCCGCACCCTCTCCCTTACCCCTCTGTAACCACATTCACCCCTGGGTGCCTGAACCTCCCCTGCTGGCCAGCACACTGTGCCCTGCAGAGTAGTGGGAAGGGTCTGGACCAGGGTGGATGGCTGTGCTCTGTCTCCTGCATATCTGTAGCCCCACCTTGATGTTCCTTCCATCTCAGCACCTTTGAGGCCAAGCAGAACCCAGTGGATCTGGGGGTGCAGGTCAGCCCCCCTTCCTGAGGCCATCAGGGACACCACTCCCACCTGCAGCTTGGGGGTCATGGCTACTACCCTCCATCCCAGTGGACCCAGAAGAAGGGAGCTTGGAATCTTGCTGTGGCCACACACCTGGCCAGGTGCCCACCTTGAGCCCCTTGCCCCTGCCAACTGTCCCTGGGTTTCCCAGATATGGGGGCACTTACCCATCTCTTCTCATTCCCCTTGATAAAGAACACACAGCGGGGGGGGGGCACTCAGGAAGGACCTCATTCCTGAAAAATTCTGGTGAACAGGGATGAGGAGGAGGGGGGAGGGGAGAGAAAGGGGACATGGGTGGATGCTGTCCAGGGTCTCTGCACACTCAGGGTGGGTTCTGAACTAAGACCTCTTTCCCAGGAAAAAACGGGCCATGTGCTTATACCTGCTGCCCACTCCCAGAGTCCCCGGCCCCCCCATGCCCTCCCTGCCCACCCCATGTAGCCAAACCTCCTCCTCTCCCTGCCCTGTAGGGACTCCAAGGCACTAGCAAGGTTTGTGGGGTGAGGGGTATGTGGCAGGGAGGTAGGGGCTGAGCAGTGGGTGTTGTAGGGTGAGTGCAGAGAAAAAGAGAGTGAGTAGTCAGGCAAGAAAAGGAAATTTATTAGAGGGAAAAGAGAGAGTGACTGGCTCTTAGGGAGAACTAGAGTTCTCTCTTTCTGATGGAGTCCTTTTTATACCCCACCAATGAAAAGTCTCTGAAGGGATGGTCACATAGCCAGAGGTCTGGAATCTGGTGATCTCGCAGCTTTGAGAAGATAGGCGCCAGTGAGATAACAGGATGCCATTTGGGCAATTTGGTCAGTCTCACGGATCCCTGTGATTTGTTCTTTGTGTGCGAGGTTGGCATAACGAGCCACCTATCAATGAGACCCCATGTGGGCCCTATCAGGTGTTCTCCTGTGCCTGTACTCTATGAGGACAGTGCAGGGTGGGGTGGGGTCACTGTTTCCTGCGGACCCCCGCCTTCCATGCCCACCAGCTCCTTGGAACCCTCGCTGAGGCCTCACATCCAGGGTGCGTGGGTCTTGCCTCCTGGGGCTGGGCTTTAGGCACAGACCCCTCAGAGGGGGATCCGGACCCCTTAGCTGGGTTCAGGACCTTGCCAGGAGACCCCAGCTGGTGCCCCAACTTCACTGTCAGCTCAGGCAGCCCTCCCACATCTGTTAAGGTGAACACACAGGCTCACGTTACTCCTTCAGCATCTCCCCCGTCCTTGTAATCATTCATGCACCAGGACCACCTCCTGGCTGTGTCTCCCAGGATTCAGCTGCCCACTGCCCAGCCTGGTGTATCGTGGGGCACACACGGTCCATCCTAGCTCTGCCCAGCTGCCACATCTTGGAGAAGACACAGGATGAGGGGAGGAGTGGGGAACATTGGGAGACCAAGGGCAGAAATGGAGGTTCCCCATCCCCCATCAGGCCCCAGTCCCGGCCCTGACTCGTTTCAGCCCTGGGGAAGAATCTTGGCTCAGGGCAGCCAACTCTGATGCCCAGGCAGCCTCGGTATTTCACACTGACACACAGTTTTGGGTTGAGACCAGGCTCTGGGCTTTCGATCACACTGTAGAGTGCCTCAGGCCATGAAGGGCAAAGAGGGACGGACCCACTGAGCTGAGGCTGAGTGCTCCCGGCTTCTGTGGGTCCCACGTGGCCTGGTTCCTCAGCTGTGAAGTAGGAATAAAGAAAATTTTGTTAAAAAAAAAAAAGATGACCCAATGGCAAGCTCGCTGAGGGGCCCTCCTGGGGGCCAGGGAATTTGCAAATGGAGGAAGGTTAGAAGGGGTGGACTGGAGTTCCTGGGCCGCCGAACACCCAGCTGCCTCCTGGCTCAAATCCCGCTCAGCACTCAGGCCCACCAGCTTCTGTCTCCACAGCTCCAGAAGAGGAAGGGTGGCAGGATAGAGCCATCCGGCCTAGGGCCCCTGCAGTTCAGGGGATGGGGCTCTCCTCGCCTGGCCCCAGGAGAACCCCCCACTTCACCCCCTGCATAGGGTTGGGCCCTTGGCCAGCCTGGGAAAGACAGGAGTCTGGTGCTCTTGGCTGCTGGCCGTTGGCAACCTCTCGGTCTTCCTGCTCAGAGCGTCATCCGTCTGGAATTCCGATGGAAAAACCTGCTCCTGCAGGTGGCCCTGGGGCTCTCAGATTCCCAGTTTGGTGGTCTGTGGGTGTATAGGGCTCAGGCTAGACTCTGACCATCCCCACCCCCTGTGTGGGGTGGGGGCTCCCACCTTCTGCTGGCTGAGCTCCCTCCCCTCTCTTGTCTGGTGAGTATGTAAGTGGAGGTGCCTGTGAGCCGAAGGCTTTCTCCAGGCTGGAAAGGAGCCCCAGCATCCTGCCCCCCAAGGGTGGCTCTCCATGTGTGGAATCAGGTCAGAGTTTAGGTCTCTGCAAACTAGCTGGGCCACCCTACAGGCAGGGCCGCTGTCACTGGTACTGCCCACCCCCAAACTCCATTTTATAAGGATGGTCTACAAAAGCAGAGAGAGCTCCCTTGGCAGGTAAACAGCGGTGTCTACTGGTTGTAGGTGCAATCCACTTCCCAAAGAATGAGGTCCTGAAAAAATTAGGAGTGGTGGAAACTTTGGACTGTATGTGTTTCTTTGTTGATGAGAAATTTACACCAAATGTGGCGGTCTTGGGCATGCAGCCCGGTGACACGAGCACTCTGTGTGCTGGTGTGAGAGCTGGGCTCTCTCTGCCTCCCGCCCCTGAGGACTCACGGAAGATAGGAGGGAGGGACTCAGGGCACAAGTTTGTGGACTGGGACAGGCCACTCTCCTGGGTCTGAAAAAGCCCGCGGTTCAGCAACCAAATCCCGGCCAAGGCTGAGCCTCTTGGAAACTGTCCGGCCTGTGGGGCAGGAATGTGCCTGCACCTGGTAAATCCATCACCCAAGCCTCCACCACTAGGCTCCTGGATGCCCCTGCCTCCTGCGAGCTTGGCTGTGAACTCAGCTGTGAACTCATCCGCCCCTGGTTCCTTCCCCCCTCCACCATCTCCAGGAAGATAGATGACAGAATATGAGAGGGCAGAGGTCCCTAGTAGAGGGACACAGTTTGTCCATCCATCCATTCATTCATTCATTCCCCAGTGGGTGCCAGCCACCACTGTCCTAGCCACAGGCCCCATAGCTTGCCTGATCGCTGTCCCTACTCCTTGTTTTCGCTATAGGAACTGAGGGGAGGTGGGTGGAAAAACTCATGGAAGAGGGTGCAAGAGGTGAGGATGGGGTGGGGAGACATGCCCATAGGCCTGGCACTGATACAGTTGGGCACCCAGCCCCCATGGTTCTGTGCCCAAGGTCTTCTAGAGGGGCTTCACGCACCAACCCTAGCAAAGACCTCCCCATCCAGCCCGTAACCTATTAACCCAGATTCAGGGGAGCCCTGCTGGAACAAAATCCATATTCACAAAACATTCCATTGGAGGACAGTGTCTCACAGAGGGATCCCGGCAATCTTCTATGAAAAGAAGTCCATTCTCCCGCTACAGGGTGGGGGCTGGGGGTGGCCCTGGGCAGTGGTCAGGGACCCAAGTCAGTGCAGTGGTGCTTGGTAAGCTGTCAGGAGCACCGTGGGCTGAAACTGGCCTTGGCATTTTGCCTCCTCATCTGCAAGTCTGGAGGTTGGGTGGCTGGCATTTAAATGCCGAGACCTCATCCGTCACCCTGAGTGACCTTCAGCCTGAATGCTCATCCATCAGACAATCGACAGCCTGCTCATCCCCAGTGCTAACCGCCACTGCCCTGGAGGCCCGGGCTGGACTCAGCAGGTCCTCTTAGCTCCTGACGTCCTGTGCTGTGGGAGAGGAGCTCCCACTGCACCTTCTGTCCTCCCTACTCACTTCCCACCCCCTCCCACTCCTCTCTCCCCCATCCCCTCCTCCTCCTCTCTTCCTCCATCCCTCCCCTTTGCTCCTCCCTCCCTCCTCCCTTTTCCACACCCCCTACTGGCCTCTCTGCCCAGCAAGGCAGTGGCCCCAGGTGAGACCTCCACCTGGTTTCAGGAGCTCAGTTTGGGTCTGATGCTTGTAGAGTGGACAGGGACACTGTCACCATTTTCTGGAGTGGTGGCCTGTGTCTCGCTCCCTCCCTCCAAGGTTACCTGTAAAGCAGCTCCATGCACAGCTCAGGGGGAGCAGAGGCTGTCATCCA
This sequence comes from Antilocapra americana, assembly GCA_007570785.1. Classification (NCBI taxonomy): domain Eukaryota; kingdom Metazoa; phylum Chordata; class Mammalia; order Artiodactyla; family Antilocapridae; genus Antilocapra; species Antilocapra americana. Next base: position 5,927,198 of record ML664177.1, on the reverse strand, counting down.
GGACGGCCAGTACAGACTGTTGGGTCACTGGGGACTCTGACAATGGGGGAAGGATGCCTGAGCAGAGGCCCAGGCCCAGTGGCACCTGTGGGGGCCTGAGATTCTGGGGCAGGCAGGGAAGGGACAGGGGGTAGGTGGGGAGCAGCCCACCCCAGGGAGGGCTCTGCAGGACAAGGCCCCTCACCACAGGCCCCAGGGTTTATCAGGCTCCAACTGTGGTTGAGATGTGTGGGGGTTAAGGTCAGAGGGCCCCAGCGCCCAGGGCTAAACATCCCTTTGAGGCTTCCCTGGCTCTGTTCCCTATGATCTTCTCCCATGGCATCCACACTGCCTCCCGTGGTGTCCACACCACCAGATCTCCAGCAAAGCCCTGTGGTCTTAAGCTCCAGATAACACAAGGCAATTTGTAGAGCGAACCCCAGGTTCGAAGCCCTCCTCCCTGCCTTTGAACTGTTGGAAAATACTCGGCACTTGGAGAAGCCCCAGCCTCCCAGCAGGATATGAGGCCAGCAGGCCTGTGAATGTGCCTGGTCAGTGTCTTCCTGGGGACAGGGGACAGGAGACCTGGTCGGGGCCTTCCCCATGTCGTGGGGATGGGGTGGTGACCTATCCAGTGCCTTTCTGGGGACATGGGGAACTGGTCATAACAGTTCAGATGGACTGTAGAACCAAGACGATCCACAGTGAAGGTGGCCGTGATGATGTCCCCTTCTCCTGAGAGGCCCTACTGGCTGCCCCTCCCTCAGTATACGTTACCAGGTGGGCACGCCCCAGGTTCCTGGGACAGAGCTGGAGGTAAGGGAGCCTGGACTCACGCCTGTTGGAAGCCGAGGTGATGCGGATGGGAAGAGGGGTGCCTCTGCCCCCACCAGCCTGCCACCACCCATCGAGCAAGGCCTAGGGCCCCAGCCTTGCAGACGCGTGACTCTGAGAGATGGTCGCCATTGCAGAGCCACCTGTTTCTAATCCAAGTTTACCCAGAACAGCTGTTCTTTTGTCATAAAACAGTGCCTGCCCAGCGTGAGGGCAGGATGGGCAGGATGGAGAAGCCAGGGGACCAGGAGCCCTCACGCAGGGTGGCTGGAGGAGCGGCAGACTCATGGCCACACGGTGGTCATGGTAGTCCTGTTCATTTAGGGAAAAGGTGGAAGCACCTCAAATGTCCACAACCAACACGTGTTCATCCACGGGGGCACATTCAGCTCTGCCCAGGCTACAAAAGGGCGTCTGTTCCTGGAACGTGGCGGGTGGGGCTCCTCCAGGAGCTTAAAGGTCTTCCAGCAAAAACGGAGGTTTCTGGGAAAGAAGGAATTCTGCCCCAAGGCTGCAGTGTCTTCTGCCTGAGTTTCCAGCCCGCCAGCCTGCTGCCCCACCCGCCAATGAATCCCAGACATGCCAGTCCCTTAATCACTATGCCAATTCCTTCAAAGAACCCTTTAATATTTATACGTCTGTAATATTGGTTGATTTCTTTGGAGCTCCCTGCCCGACAGGACAGAGGAACCTGGAGGGCTCTACAGTCCAATGGGGTCGCAAAGAGTCAGACATGACTGAGCACGCACACTCGGCCTGACAGATGCCCCGAGACTGACCTGTGATGTTGGTTACATGACTCTGTCCTTTCACTGAAAATCATTACTTGTACTTTCAGTGGGTGAGTTTTATGGTGTGAAACTGCCCCAATAAAGCTGTAGCATTTGAACAGGAGCCCTGACCTGGTATTCTAGAGCCCTATTCTATTCGAGCTACACCCCAGCTTGCCCCGGTTGGCCCCTCACCCCAGGGCTCTCTGCTGTCTGGCTTGCCAAGGGCCAGGCACTGTGCCTGATGGGCTGATGATGGTGGGTCTTGAGCCAGACCAGGCCTCCATAAATCACCGGTCCCTGACTGGTGGGTCTTGGGGGCCTGTGGTGAGGGGAGAGGGAAGGGCTGTGGGCCATGGACCCAGGGAGGTCGGCCCAGCTGTAGTAGGCCAGTAGGAGTCCCCACGTGACTGTGTGCGTGCGTGCACAGGTGTGAGAGCCTACCAGACTCAGGGGGTCATCGTGAGGCTCCCCAGAGGCTGGCAAGAGGGTGGGCACTTCTAAGTGGGAGGTGGGAAGACAGCCCCCCGCAGTTGTCCCAGGCTTGGCAGTGGAAGCTTGGCCGGCCCACCTGGGAGCGTTAACTAGGGTACTCAGGTCTTAAATTTGGGGCCAAAAATGTAAGTTTTTCAGCATCGTGCCAAGAAAGAGTGCAAAGAACACCTTCGCATGTGCAGATGAATGGGGACTGGACTGCAGGGACACTTGGGTGGGGGAGGGTCTCTGTTTTCCAAGTTTGGGGCCTTCTGGGTAAATCCTGGAATCAGGATTCAGGAATCAGAGACCTGGGGTCTTGATCAAGGTACACACTTTGGGCTGTTTTCTTCCCAAAACATTGGGGTCACAAGTGGGGCCCCTCACACTCCATAGTTAGGGGCCAGATCTCCACCTGCCCACACATTAGGATGCAGTCAAGGCCTCGAGTCTGATGTGTGTGAAGCCATGGCTGGGGCCCAGATGTGGGATGTGAATTAGGGGCACAGTGTGGAGTGAACTGGTCACCAGAGAGTGGGATAGGGGTTGGGGTAGGTCCAAAACCTTTCCCCGTGGGTTTGGTTCTCTGTGGGCAGGGCCTGATGGTCTTGGTGTCCATAGGAGGTCCAACTGGGATGCTGTACACAGGAGGCACGAGATTAAGCCCCTATGTGCGTTGTATATGATCTACCCCACACCGTCCCCCTAAGGTCTGGGGAGGGAGAGGCAGGTGAGCTGCAAATGGGAGAGTAATTCTGGTTCATGGTTTCAGTTTGGGCTCCAAGTTCCCTCCCTGGAGTGATGGCCCAGCCGCCTGTCCTCCCTGAGCAGGTTGAGGCTGGTAGCTTCCCGCCTCCTCACCCTCCGGTCTCAGGCCTCATACCCAGGGCCTGGCTCAGGCCAGATGGCACCCCTCTACCATGTCAGGAAGGCCGAATGGCCAGATGTGTCCCCCCCTCCCCCGCCCCGGTCAGGCAGACGGGCTCCTCCAAATGCAGGAGGACGTCCTGGGGTCCTGCCTCCCTTGACACCCCACCCCCACTGCTGTGGCAGACAAGGCTCAGGGAGCTCAGCGTTTATTGTTCCAGATACTGAAGCTGTGAGAGATGGAACCACATGGCAGTTGGGAGGAATGGGTGCCACTGGGGCTGTGCTCGCGCCAGGAGGAGGGTCCCATGCAGGCAGGTTGTGTGGCTACGTGGTGTCACCTGCCACGGTGTACCCTGTCATGTGTCAGGTACACACTCACATCTGCAGGGGGCCAGTGAAGACTCCACTCACCATGGTCTTCCAGTGCTGGCCCTGGGTCCGAGCCTCCTGCAGACCCTCACAGAGGGACAGGGTGGGGGGCACTTCTGGGCGTTATGAGGAAAGTGGCTGTGCTAATGGAGCTGAAGTGAGTGAGGGGTGAGGGAGAGCTGGGAACTTTCCAGAAGAGGACTGAGGAAGGGTGGCAGACAGTGGGGAGGGTGGTCCAGGAGGGACCTGGGCTCTGGGGGCCACTTTCCACGGCCTACCCCCAGGGCACACAGGAAGGCTGGGGACGCTCAGACGCCGAGACTCCCAGGGATCGCCTGGGACAGCGCGATGGTCTCAGTGGCCCGATGGCTGCTGGAAGACACGGAACGACCCGAGCCGCGCTGGCAGCGGGTGTGGCCCTGCGGGAAGCTGCGGACACCCACAGGCCCACCCGTGCTCCTGCTGTGGAGCGAGCGTTGGCGATAGTCACGATAGTTCTTGGTGAGCAGCGTGTAGAGGAAGGGGTTCACACAGCTGTTGCCATAGGTGAGGCAGGTGGTCAGGTAGTTGACGATGCGGGCGGAGCGGGGGGCGAGCGGTGGGGCCCCATGGTACTGGGCCAGGAGCTGCCACAGCCAGAAGGGCAGGAAGCAGGCCCAGAAGAGCAGCACGATGCCCAGGATGAGATAGAGCACCCTGGGGTTGGGCAGCCGCCGCGTCTGCGTGAAGGAGGCCCGCTGCGACAGCCAGTAGGCCCTGGCCAGGCGGACGTAGAGCAGCCCGATGACCACGCCCGGCCCCACGATGCTGGTCCCGAAGAGCAGCGTCAGGTAGGCGCGGTGGGTGCGCTGACCCCAGGCTGGCAGGCAGAGGCTCTTGTGCCCCCTGCGGACCAGCCGGATGGCCAGCATCATGGGCAATGCCAGCAGCAGTGCCAGCAGCCATGTGCCCAGCGCCAGGACCTTGCGGTAGCCCTTGGAACGCTGCACTGTGTCCAGTGGCCTCACCACGGCAGCATAGCGCTCCCTGCTCATGAGGGTCAGGGTGAAGATGCTGGCGTGCATGGTCAGGAAGTCCAGGCTAAAGAGGACGCGGCAGCCCACGTCTCCGAAGTGCCACCTCTTGGTGACGTAGGTAGCTACAATGAAGGGGATGCTGAGCAGGTAGAGGAGGTCTGCCAGCGCCAGGTTAATGACATACACGTACATGGAGGCAGAGGCGTGCAGGAAGCGGCACATGACCGTCAGTGTGTACACATTGCCTGCCATGCCCACCACACCCATGGCCGAGAGTACCACCCCGATGGTGCCCGTGGCCACCAGGTCCTCCAGGGAGTTGGGCTCCGTCGGGCTGGCCAACGAGCTGTTGAGGGACACATTGGGGGCACCAGGCAGCTCGGGCATGGTGCTGCCCACCGTAGCCAGCACCGGGAATCTGCTTGATGGTTCTGGGCTCAGCGCCATCTCTGCCACCTCACACTGGGCTTGGGGCTGGGGCCTGCTGCTCCTTTAGGTAGAGAGGGGGCATCTGTGGGCAACAAACTTGTCCTGCGGGAGAGGATGTCCATTAAAGATGCAGGTCAGTCACCCCTTCCCACTTCCAAGAGGCCATAAGAGGCCACAGTTCCCACCGGGCTGGGGAGGCCTGCAAAGGGACAGGGCTCACCAACTGTGACATCCCCTTGGGGACTCTCCATGCAGAACTCTAACACTCTGCCTCAGTTCCCCAGCTATCCAGGGAGACCAGAAAACCACCCAAATCAGTTGCCCCCCATGCGTGCCCCAGTAGCACTCCCACCCTGGGCCACAATGCAAGTTCAGAGGCCTCTCAGCTGGTTGGCCTTTCCTGAAAATCAGAGCACAGCAGGCATGAACCAGGATGGTTCACTCCTGCATGAACCAGGAGTCCTCACTAGGCCTCCTCACAGGGAAGCTGGGCAGACCCCTGTGTCCTTCCTCCCCATTTAGTTCTCCTGTATGTTTAAAAAAAAATACATTTTGTTCAGACTGCAAAAGTAATGTCTGCTGACTTTAAAGTTTAAATAGGAAAATATGTTAGATAAAGAGGGGAAAGCTCTCATAATCTTCCTTTATTCACATGGGGGACATAAACCTATTCCTATCTCCCACCACACAAAAAAATAATTCAAGGTGGACTGTGTATCTGTATGTGATAGAGTAAATCAATTCATTAATCAATCTCTGGAAGAAATATAGGAGAATATCTGCATGACCATGGGTAAGCAAAGATTTTAAAAAGAAAAGCAAAAAATACTTGCAGTAAAAGAAATCCACCAATTGGATTTCATGAAAATTAAGAATCTCACTGAGAGAGTAAAAGATATAAACCATGGACTGGGAAACGATGATCAGAAGGCACATATCAGACAAAGAACTAGTAATCAAAATACGTGAAAGAACTACAAATCAATAAAGACCAATGGCTCAACTGAAAGAAAAAAAAGAAAATTTGAACAGGAAATTTGTAAAACTGCTGAAAGGAAATGAACTCCTGAACTGCTAGCAAAGGACAAGAACACTGTAGCCGCCTGTGGCAAACAATCTGGCACCCTCAGTAAAGTTGGACACACGATCTGTCCTCTCATCCAGCAATTCTACTCTTAGGTTTATGCCAAGAAAAATAAGTGCAAATGGCCACAGAAAGCAAGAGGAGAAGGTTCACAGCAGTCAGAAGCTGGAAACCACCCAAACGTCCATGAATAGTAGTGTGGATAAGAAACTGTGACACCCCCCCCCATAAAAATGCTCCAAGGTGATGAAGCAAATGAAATTATTGAACAGTCAACAACTTGATGAAACTCAAATATTCTCTGTTGAGTTGGGGGGAGGTGGGGGAAGAAACAGAAACCACACGCAAAGAGTACACACTGTAATTCCCTTTACCTGAAGCTGGGGAAAAGGCAAAATCTCTGTGAGTGGTTGAAGAGGGTGTCAACTGGTAGGGGGCACCAGAGAGCACTCCGGGGAATGGACTTTTGCTACGTCCGTCTATTACACAGGTGTCCTGGTGGCTTAGATGGTAAAGACTCCGCCTGCAATGCAGGACACCTGGGTTTGATCCCTGGTTTGGGAAGATCCTCTAGAGGAGGGCATGGCAACCCACTCCAGTATTCTCCCCTTGGACAGGGGAGTCTGGTGGGCTATGCAGTCCATGGGGTCCCCAGGAGTCAGACAGGACTGAGCAGCTAAGCACAGACATGTAAAAACTCCTGGAGTTGCACACCCATGACCCGTGCTTACTGTGTGAAAATTACTCTCATAAGAAAAAGAAAGAGCTAAAACCTGAATGGGAGGAGAGGCCCCTTTATCGCCCAATCTTCCCACATTCTGGGATAATGTGGCCGGATAAAACTGGCTCCCGGTTTTTTCCCTCTACAGATACAGCGTTCGCACTAACATGGATAAACTCGGGGCGTCCAAGCGGCGTGGCGTGGTCTGAGCCCTCGGTGCAGAAGGGCAACCTGGGTACAGAAACACCGCCCTAGGCCCCCTTCCCGTGGGACCTGGCCCAGCCTCAGATCTGGTGAGAGGAGCTGCGGTCCTTCCTACTGGCCCGAGGCGCCCTCCGCGGCCGCAGCCCCCAGTGCGTCGGGGTTCCAGACCCCTCCCCCAGGAGCTACTGCGAACCCGGCGGAAGACCTTCCAGAAGGGACACCTTGCTGCCGCCGCCTAGCCTACAGCACACACCTCACCGCTCGCCACCCTCCGAAGCGCCGCGCATCTCCCCAGGGGGTGCTGGGAGGGCTTCGTGGCCGCGCGATCCTGCAGGGGATGGTGCGGGCTGGCAGGGAGGGAGCCCCGCGCCTCGGGTCCCGGTCCCTGTTCGCGCCCCGCACCCTCGCAATGCCTGCGCCCACCTCCGTCACCGGGCTGTCAGGTGTGGGCGCCGAGCCCCCCGGGGTCGTGCTCTGGACTGGCGCTTCGTCGCCAAGTGTCTCCAAACGCTCAGCGCGGCACGGGAACCTATCCGAGGGCTCTGCCAGGGAGGGGCGCGCAGAGGACCTGGGGGCTCCTAGGGGCGCACGGTGGAAGGGAGCCCGCCCGCCGGTCTCGCCGGGAGAGCAGCGCTCCGCGCCCAGGCCCCTGTCGCCGCCGCCACCTGCCCGGCTGCCAGCTGGGAATGCGCGGCGGCCCTGCGCCCAGCCCGGATATTAATAACCCGGGGGAGGGGGGCAGCTGGAGAAGGGGCGAGGATGCGCTGCGGTGGGGGGAGCCACGGAGGCCCGGGGAGGGGAGGGCAGCAGGGGCGGGAGCTCCGGGCAGATTACGGCGCAGCTGGGACCCCAGGCGCATCCGTGGGGTGAAGCTGACTCCAGCCTGGCTGGCCCCACCGCTGAGCGTTTCTGCTTCCCTTCACCCTCTGCGCTCCACCACCCCTAAGTTTCCCAGGCACTGAGCCTCGGACTCGGATTCAGATTGTCAGTCAAGCCCTGGACCCTCCTCTGCACCTCGTGGGGACGCATTGGGTGGAGGGTGGTTCTGAGACCCATGCGAGGCCAGGACCCGGTGTCATTAAAGACATTCATAACGTGCACGCGTCACTATTTCCAAAACCTTTTATCAACGCAAACCTTTTAGAGTCCCCATTAAACAACTCCACATCCCACTCCCCCAGGCCCTGACAACCACCATTCTCCTTCCGTCTCCATGGATTCCACTACTCTGAGGACCTCCTGTGAATGGAATCGTACATTTGTCCTTTAGTGTCTGGCTTCTTTCACTTACTATGATGTCTTCGAGCTTCCTTCATGTTGTAGCAAGGGTCAGAGTTTCCATCCTTTTCAAGACTGAAGAGTATTCTGTGAAGACTGAAGAATGAAGTATTCAGAAGACTGAAGAGTATCTTCTGATTGAAGATAAACCACTTTGTTTATTCTTTCGTCCCTCATGGATTCTTTTGGTGATGGTGACTAGTGGTGCTATGAATATTTTGATTTATAATTTTCTGTTCCTTTTATGCATCATGGTCCTTCCTTTATTTTTTTTGAAAAATCCTAACCATCCTTAGTTGTCAGATCTTTTCCAGATGACTCTGTTTTCAGGGATTCTGGGGCCCTCTGAGCACTGCTCTCCACTCCTCATTGACCCTGAGCCCGGAGGCTCCTGGCATGGGGGTGTACCTGAGTGACTCCACTGCTACTCTCGGACAGGTGGACTCATAGGCAGCTCCTCCTCTCATCCTCCTGTCCTGTGAGCAGGTGATTCAGGCTGGTCAGCCTCATGGTGTTCAGGCTCATCTGGTGCCTTTGGTCCAAACACCCTGTGATCAAGGGCATGCCCAGGTCACAGAGAGAAGTCTCCAGGAACACAGCCAGGGTTAGCTGCTGGCTTGAGCAGCCTGGCTTGACCTAGGCCCTCGGGGCTGCAGGCTGGGATATATGGATGATCAAGGACAGCATCTGTTTAGGTGTTGGTCAGCTCCCTGCCCATCTCAGAGCAGCCTTGGTCTCATCTCCTGGTCATGACGTCCTACACAGCCCATGGCCTCCTCTCTGTTTGCACCACGAGGGAAGGACAGACACCCATCCAGCATTCATGGTAGATAGACCCCATGGACAGTAGGGGAGGGTCTGGCCTGTCCTGAGTGTGAGTGACAGGAGCCAATGGAAGGAGAGGAAATATTTTGAGACCTGAAGGTTCTGGTAGCTGATATGTCCTCCCAAGGGACGCCATCAGGGAGATTATCTGAAACTCTTCCTCTATTGCACTGTGTTCTTAGCCTGGACCTGAGAGGACCCAAATGGCTGCAGTGGTGGGGGCTTGGGACTTGAGGAGGGCTAGGATCCTGCAGCTGGTGCTGCTCTCCTCAGGTTAGTGGACCACATCCCTAAGATCTACTGTGTTCTTTGCAAACTTAACTCTGCCTGTCTCTGATTCACTTTATGGACCATTAAATCATAATCATAAAGCTCCCGCTTTCCACAAATGTGACTTTAAAGCTTTGCTCTGCATGTAATGGGGCTTCCCTGGTAGCTCAGATGGTAAGAAATCTTCCTGCAGTGCAGGAGACCCATGTTTGATCCCTGGGTCAGGAAGATGTCCTCGAGAAGGGAATGGCTACCCACTCCAGTATTCTTGCCTGGTGAATTCCCTGGACAGAGGAGCCTGGCAAGTTACAATCTATGGGGTCACAAAGAGTCGCACGACTGAGCTTGTCTCTGATTCATTTTATGGACCATTAAATCATAAATCATAATCATAAAGCTCCCACTTTCCACAAATGTGACTTTAAAGCTTTGCTCTTCATATGATGGGTTCATTATATTTTGAAATGATCATTTTTCTGCAAGAACTCTTTCCCAACTGGATTACTAAATTAGGTGGAAAATGAGATGCCATAGGCTGAATCTGGCTTCATGGGGTCTCTTCACAGGTGCCCACCCAGCCTGACCACAGACTTGTCAGAGGCACATCTTGTCACTGTCCTGTCCTCCCAACCCCTAAAAAAAAAAAAAATGCTTTGGAAAGAGAAAGGGGAGTGAGTAGGACTGGGGGTGGAGGGAAAACAGGCCTCAATGCACCTGTAAGAGTCTAGGCCAGCACCTTGCAGGAGAGTAAAGACTGGAAGGAGTCCAGAGTTGGGCAGAAATGGTCCACATAGCCTCACCAGTCACTGACAGAGACTGGGGCCCAGCAGAGGGCCTCTGACCCAGAAGGAGGTCCCAGAAGGGACACACCTGCTTGGCTGCCCCTCCCCCAGCCCAGGGCCCTTCTGCAGTCACTGTGTTTTCCAGGAGATTCTTCCCTTGATGCCACTGCTAATGTTGTTACTTGATTTCAATTTCAGAAACAATTTCCCCAATCCTTGTCTCAAAACCTCAAGATCTGAGACCCAGCTGGAGGGATGAGGATTGCAATCAAATCAATTAAAACCTGTCCAGGTCTCCAGCTGGAGGCGGGCCCCTTTAGACTAGTGGAAAGCCTCTAGCATCTGAGCAATCCAGGTGACTAAAGTACATGAGAGTTCAGAGAGGTCCCAACTGTAAATATCCAGGTTTAGGAAAGCTGGATGTAGGGAGAGAGAGGAGAAATGTCAAGTACACACAACACTGTCTATCTCATTATTGACATTGGGGCCCCTAGGGGAGCCCTGTGGCCCTTCTGCCTGGAGGAGAGGTGCCGCAGGTCCAACTCTGCTGCCTCCCAGGCCCCAGGGTGCCACTCAGGCTGGGTAGCCTGTGGAAAAAGGCTCCAGTTCAGAATCCATGAAACTGTGTATTCTGAGTGAAAAGGCTGGATGCAGAGGCCCTGAGACCCCTTCTGGGGATGGCAAAGTGGGAGTTGGTGCAGGAGATGGAGTAGAAACCCCAGAGCCTCCAGTTCTATCCTGAAAGCAGGACAGCCAAGGCCATGTCCTCACATTCTTCATGGGTTCTAACTCCTGATTCTGTCCAGGTAGCAGAATCCAGAGGCACCGTTCCCCTCAGCATGACCATCATGCTCCTTCCTGCCTCCTTGGGAAACCAGAAGGTCAGGTCCCCACCTCGTGAGGCCCTTCAGCCCCACCCCTGAAAACAGCACTGGGGTGGGGTGCCCTGGCCTCCAAACTAATGCAGGCACCTCTGCTGCAGCCAGAATCCAAGATAAAGGTCCCTGTTTCTACAGGTCTCTCCTGGAGTATTTAAGAGCACAGTGAGATAGGCTTTAGGTTAAAATCTCTAGGACCATCATCACCATCAACTTTACCACCACCTCCATCACCACCATCAGCAGCAGCAGCACCACTATCAGCAGTGACAGTATTTTTACCTTCACTCAGTACATAACACACACCTGGATGCCTCCGTCTAGCTCAAGTGATGGTATTTTTCCATATTTGCTTCCAATGGTTGTTTAAGGAAATAATGCATCCCCAGCCCTCCAAGTTCCCATTTTCCTCTCTCCCTAGAGGCACTGCTGTCCTGACTTTGTGGTGACTCCCAGATTTTGTTTTTGATCATGTCTTTTCCATGTGCAATTCATAATGTGCTTTAACATTTTTGAAATGGAACATACTGTACCTATCTTTTTGCACTTTTATTTTTTCTCTTAGCCTGATATGAGCTCACTCACCCTCTGAAAGGCTCTGTGGTACTCCATGCCACACACCCCAACTAATCTGGCCTTTCCTAGGGCCAGATGTTGACCATAGTCAGGCATAGAGCCCTGGACCAGATAGGGAGATGGTCAAGGACATCTGGACTCCAGCTGCCTTGTTGTGGATCAGGGTGCCTTCCCTGGGCAGCTGCGTGGCCTCAGGGGAACTACCATCTCTCTGTGCCTCAGTTTCCTCATCTGTAAAATGTGACTAAAGTAGACCTTCTCTCATCCAAGTTTTGAGAGAGTTAAAGGAGTTTATGCTTATAAGTGCTAGTGGCTCTTAGTAACCACTGGTGGTCAAGACAATGATGGCGATGAAGATGAAGGTGATGCCATGGTCCCTGCCTTTAAGAAATGTTCGGTCTAGTGAGGAGAGGAGCCGTGATCACCTTTCATGTGGCTGCCCAAGACAGAAGGACAGCTGCATCTGGGCTGTGTTTGGCTCCTGGCTGAGTGAGGGGAAGAGACAGACATCTCCTCTAACCACAGAGGGGGGGCTGGTCCTGGAGGGGATCCTGGAGGAAGGGGCTCTCTGTGCTGTGGGACTGCTAGGATGTGGCAGGAGGACGTGATTTTCCTAAATCTTAGGGGTCCTGCCGGGCAAAAGGCTGAAGCCCCCCAGAAGACAAGATTAAAGCTGGAACAGGCCACACTCTCAGCTCAAGCCAAGAAGTAATCAGATGTTCCCTGGTGCAGTGAGGTCCTGGGTGCCTGGACATCTGCTCTGTGCTACCGTGGCCTGTGCAGGTCAGGGTGTGGCCCATCAGTAGCCACAGTACAAGGCCCAGAGGCCCCGAGGCCTGGGTCTTCAGAAGGTCAGACTGCAGGGGAGGGGGTGCATGCCTCCTTCACACCATGCTAGGGCACCCACAGGAACATCTGGACCCTGCGTCACCTCCTCAGGTGCTACGGTGACTGTAGCCCAGCCCTCAGCTGGTGTGGGGGTGCCTGAGGTTGGGGTAAGGAAGTCTCAGTCCCTAGTTGTCTTCCCTGCCTAACACAGATACTTCTAAAGAAGCCCCAGAAATGTTAGGGGATTTCTGTCTGTGGGTTGGGGCAGGGACCCCTTTCCTGAAAGCACGCGCTTCATCCATGTTGCCCTCAACACAGAAATCGTTGCTTTGGCAGAACAATTTGTGGAGATACTTAGTCCTTCCTACAGTGTTTCCACCAAGGGCCCAGGGGCTGGGCACTGGAGACCATGGACCACCCCAGAAACAGAGGCTCCTGCAACACAAAGATGCCCCCAGGCCCCAGAGGCAGGGGTTGGCTTGAACTGGAACAGGTTCCTCAGAGGCGGGAGGAGCCCCAGGCCTGGTTGCAGTCAGCAACATGGGCACACATCTTGATCGTGTCCATCAAGCTCCTTCCCTGCACAGAATAGCAGGAGATCTGGCCAGTCCTGTCCTCCTGCTTCCCTCAGAATCACCAGAAGCTCTGGGTTCATAGGTCCCCACCCTCACCTCACCTGCTGGGCAGCTGCTCTCAGGGTGGTTTGGAAAAACCATGGCATACATTCTACAACCCTCTCTGCGGCCCTTCCCAGGGCCGGGGATGCTGCCAGCACTGCAGTAGATGTTTCTGGAAGGGCCCTGCACCTCAGACAGTGGGATGCCACATGCCCATCTCCCCTCCCTTTGGACCCCATCCTCTCTGTCCTGTGCTCTTTCCAGCGCTCTCAATCTAGTTCCTCACAGAGATGACACCAGGTCTGCCCTTCTGGGACTGGCACACCATCAACTGGTAAAATAGAAAATCCAGTTAAATTTGAATTGCCGATTAATGACAAATTACTTTTAATGCTATATGGGACACCTGACAGGAATATCCCTGCACAGGCGCCCAGGCTGTGAATGCAATAAGCATAATTATTTGTGCTGCCTCTCTGGATTTGAGAGAAAATCACCATGTAATTGTATACAGCGGGAAGGCCAGAGTTTCCACTAAAGGCCAAAGCTGACTGTAGCTGTTTTAATGAAAAGAGTGGATTAATTCACATTGGAGTGGCATGGTGGGGCTTGGGGGGATTGTTGGCACTGTTCTTCACAGGTCCTCCGAAAAGAGAACAGACAATTATCCCTACTCTGGGCCAATGTTCTACATATTTTACATTTGATTTTTTTTAAATTGTGGTGAAAGTCACGTAACGTAGTTAATTATTCAGTGGCTTGTGGTACATTCACGATATCACGCAACTATCACCTCCATCTAGTTCCAGAATATTTTCATCACCTCAGAAGGAGACTCTATACCCACTAAGCAATTATTTCCTCCTCCTCCTTTCCCTCAGTCTCTGGCAACCATTCGTCTGCTATTGTTTCCATGGATTTGCCTTTTCTGAACATTTCACATAAGTGAAATTATACATTGCAAACTCTTTTGTGACAACTCCATTCACTTATCACAGTTTTCAAGATTTATCCATGTTGCAGCATCAGAACTTCACTCCTTTTCATTTTTGCTTTAGTCACTTCAGTCCTATCCTACTCTTTGCAACCCCATGGACTGTAGCCTGCCAGGTTCTTCTGTCCATGGGATTTCCCAGGCAAGAATACAGGAGTGGGTAGCCATTTCCTTCTCTAGGGAATATTCCCAACCCAGGGATCGAATCTGTGTCTCCTGCATTGGCAGGTGGATTCTTTACCACTGAGCCAATAGGGAAGCCTCATTCTTTTAATGGTTGAATAATAATACCCCACTGAGTGGCTAGATCACAGTTTGTTTATCCATTTGTCAGTTGATGAACTTTTGGGTTGTTTCCAGCTTTTGGCTATTGTGAATAATGCTGCTATAAGCGTGTAGGTATATGTTTTTAAATTATTTGGGTATATACCTAGGAGTAGAATTGCTGGGTCATACGGAAATTATATGTTCAATTTTTTTTAGGATACACCTGATCTTATTTCATCTTCACCATTACCTTGTGAATTGATGTTTTTCCCATTTTCAGATGAGAAGAGCTGAGGAACTAGCTGTAGCCTCTTGGCAAAGAGCTGGAGCTCTTGCTTGGGCACTGTTTCAGGGCTGCCTCCTCCTGACCTCAGCATCACTGCAGTACTACAAAGCAGCTGGGTCATTAAAAAAAAAATAGCATGCCTCAAACAAGGGTTTCCTGGAGCCATGAATAAATGGACTGTTTAACCTGGAGGGACAGAGAAAGGAGAAGATGAAGGCAAGACCACGCTCTTTATTTGGAAGAAGAGCCAGATGTATGTTCAAATACAGACTCAAAGTTGATAAATGCCTACAGAGTTATGAGATCATGTTGAAATGAAGTGTTTTGAGTGGCTGCTGTATCAATGCCTTCCCTCCATCTAATTAGCATCAGATGTCTTTAAGACCTGCCTGGAGATTCACAACTGAAAGATATGAGAGAAAAAGACTGTTCCCAAATGTCAACAAAAGGACCTTACTGCTATGTTCATACCTAACATAGTAGCAACTCCCCAGCTCCCACCCCTAGAGTGGACCCTTAGACTGGCATCTTTCACTGAAAGGGACACAGCTCATCTTTGAATCACTGGAGGCTCTACCAACCAGAGACTCCCAGTAGAGGATTGTGGAACCCTCCAGATTGGTTGTTTATAAGGAAGAGAAGTTGCCAATTAAGAGCTTCTTCCTGGCCTGTAACACTCTGGTGACAAGACCTCCAAAGCTTCCTTCTGTAAGTCTGTGCAAAGCATGGAGAGGCTGATGCACATGGTCCCCCATTTCCCTCCCCGTGTCATGAACATTATTAGCAATTTTTGTGCATGATTCTACCTCTAGTTTTTTTTTGTTTGTTTGTTTTTAAATATCAGGGGCACAATTTTAGATTGACTAAAATCTTCATTTGATGACACAGTCTCATTGTTCCAAGTATGGCCCTTTGTTATTTTAAGCATGTGCATATGTATTTGATGTTTATAAATAATGTGATAAACACCTGTAAGCACTATGAGCCAAAATACTGACCAGATTCCTCATCTGGCCTGTGCTGCTCCCCTCTCTGTCCCCTGCTTCCAGGGGACTTAAATCTGTAAAGGTGACTTGACCGGGACACTTAGACTAGCTGAAGATGAGTCAAGACAAGGCTTTGATGCACAACTCTTAATACTTTATTAAATTAAAAAAAAACCAAGAACTAAACTGTCAAACTGCATTAAAAGGCCAACATTTAAAACTGGGCCTTCTCTCACTACAGACCAGAATGTCCAATGCTGCTGACAGGGTTCTGTGGAGACCCAGAGACCACCTGGTGACCCTGTCACCCAAGTCTGAGAGTATGTATCCCACCCACAACATTTCTCTACAAGTCGAGGGTATGGCTCTGCACCCTGCTCTTCATGTCACTTTCTACAGCAGTTGTTCACACCAGTACATCCTTGTTGGCGCCATACTCCTAACTCCATGATAGTTGGCTTTTCTCCTCAATACTGATATTTGTGTTGCTTCTTTGTTAGTCTGTGGTAAGTCCCATTTCTTAACTTTTGGCCACTCACCATTCTTCCTCCCAAGGCCCAAGTCCCCGTCCATTGCTAATGGCTACCCTGGCCAGTCCTTCTAGCCTCTGACATTCTGGAGAAGCCAGGACAATGGTGACCACATGGGCCTCAGTCCCTCAGTTCTGGGACCCTCAGTTGAGGGGCTGGAAACGTGGCAGCTCTCCCAGGGCCGAGGATCCCACAGCAGCCAGGTTCTCCCCAGGCTCTCTGGGCCCACTGGTGCCAGCATCCCCTCCTTGGGTGGAGGACTGAGGCCTAGAGGCTGAGTCCCCCTCCTCAGACTTCCTCTTGGCCCAGGGTGAATAAGAAAGGATGGTGAATCCCCTCTTAAGCAGGGCTGAATCTGCAGGCACCAGCTCTTCTGTCTGCCCTGGAGGGGCAGATTCCAGAATGCTTAGCTTCCAGTGGTGCAATTCCTGCTTTTGAGGTGCATCTTGGATTCTCACCACCCACACCTCATCAGGCTCCAGCAGCACTTTCCAACACTGGCCTGGGGTCATTTGGACCTTTCTTGGCTTCATCTTCTGGAGGTAGACAGCATCATAGCAGCCCACTAGGGACAGGACCTGCAGGTCCAGTAAATAGGCTTCAGCCTCAACAGGGTCCATGTCCTGGGTGGTGCCCAGCTCCAATACCATGGGCTCTCCTGGAGGCAGGTCCACTTTGAAAAACCCCTCCCATGGAACAGAGGGGCTTGGCCAGTGGGAACAGGTAGGAATTCCCCCAAATCTCCAGGGAAGGCCCTGGGTCCAGTCAGCATCTTCAGCATCCAGGTCCAGGGGTGCCGCATCCTGAGGCTGCAGCTCAGTGGGCACAGAGTGATCATCTAGGTCCATGTCTTCTGACTCCACAGGGCCTGACGCCAGGGTGTCCAATCCCCAGCCCACAGACTCGTCCTGTAAAGGCTGCCATAGGCCCTGTGCCCAGTTTGGCCCCATCCCTGGGGATGACCCTTGCTCAGACCCTGTCTCTGAGTTATCCGTAAGCTCAGGGTCCCAATCTCCGTCTTCCCAGTCTTCTGATTCTAGCTGCTGCTTAAGGTCCAGAAAGGCAGCCTTGTAACAAGCAAAGCAGATCCTTAGCTGGCTGCCATGTTGAAGCTGATACATCCAGGATGCATGGAGATAGGACATGCCCTCTGCCCCATACCACTTGCTGACTGGAGGGCACATGGCCAAGCTGCCCGCCTCCTGAGAGATAGGCAGCAGAAGCAGGACTAGCTGTGATCTTAGACGATTTGGCCCACAGAAGGGGGCGCAGTGAAGAGCAAGGGTCAGGGAGGAGGGGCAAGAGATCAGAGAGGAGAAAGATGAGGATCACCAGGAGAATTTGGGGTGGGGGTGGATGAACTGGGTCCCAATCCAACAGGGACCTGTAGACGCTGGGCGTGAAGAAACTCTGGAATTAACTTCTGCTGATGCCAGGGCTCGGTCATCTGGAAGCTGCAAAGAAAAGCAGTGAGGTTAGGGCGCCCCCAGCAGGCAGGTGGGAGCAAGTCACATAGGGAGGAGAAATCTGACAAAACTTGAGGGAACCTCTCAGGACCTGACAGAAACACAATCACTCAGAATCTGAGGGTCCTGTCGGAATCTGACCAAATCTAACAGAACCCGAGAGAATCAGTCAGAACCTGAAGGGATCGGTCAGAACCTGACAAAATCTGACCGAATCTGAAAAAACCTGAGGGAAACTTTCAAGAACCTGAGAGAGTCTATTAGACCCTAAGGAAACCTATCAGAACCTGATAGGATCAGAGAGAATCCATCAAAACCTTAGGGTCTTGTCAGAATCTCACCAAATCTGACAAAACTTGAGAGAACATGTCAGAACCTCAGAGAATCTGTCAGAACCAAAGGAAACCTGTCAGGACCTGACAGAAATAGAATTGGTCAGAGCCTGAATCTGTCAAAATCTGTCAGAAACTGAGGGAAACTGTCAGCATCTGAACAAATCTGACCGAATGTGACAGAACCTGGCCAAGTCTGACAAAACCTATTGGAACCTGTGAGAATCTGTGAAAACCTGAGGGAACCTGTCAGATCCTGACCAAATCTGACAAAACCTGACTGAACCTGATTGAACCTGACAGAATTGGTCAGAACCTGAGGGAGTCTATCAGAACCTAAGAAAATGTGTCAGAACCTGACAGAAGGAATCAGGCCAAACCTAAGGGATCCTGTCAGGCCTGACCAAATCTGACAAAACCTGAGGGAACCTGACAGAACCAGAGAATAGGTCAGAACTTGAGGGTCCTGTCAGATCTTTTTTTTTCCTTTTTTTTTGGTCCTGTCAGATCTTACCAAATCTGATAGAACCTACCAGAGACTGACAAAACCTGAAGGAAAGTGTTGGAACCTGAGAGAATTTCAGAACCTGAGGGAGCTGGTCAAAACCTGACCCAATCTGATAAAACCTGTTAGAAGCTGTGAGAATCTGAACAAATCTGACAAAACCTGACTGAACCTGACAGAATCTGAGAGAATCAGTCAGAACCTGAGGGATCCTGGTCAGGTCTGACAGAACCTGATGGAACCTGTCAGAACCTGACAGAACCAGAGAATCGGTCAGAACATGAGGGTCCTGTCAGATCTCACCAAATCCAATGGAACCTGCCAGAGAATGAGAAAATCTGAGGGAAGCTAACAGAACCTGATAGAGCCTGACAAAACCTGAAGGGACCTATTGGAACCTGAGAGAATATCAGAACCTGAGGGAGCTGGTCAGAACCTGACCAAATCTGACAGAACCTGGCAGAATTTGTTAGAACCTCCTGGAATCTGATAGAGCTATCAGAACCCAAGGGAACCTGACAGAATGTGTCAGAACCTGATGGAAACTGACAGAACCTGAGATATGTCAGAACCTGAACCTTATACAACCTGAAGGAGCCTGACGGAACCACCCCCACCTGAGCTAGCCTGTCTGACTTGAGGCCACACTGGACCACATTGGTACTGCAGGCTCCAGGCCCCACACTGTTAGTCTGTAGGCCTCACTCTTTCACTTCAAGGGGTTCTCACCCAGCTTGGTACCGCCCTCCTGTGGGGAAAGGAGGGAAGAGATCCTGCCTGAGTATATAAAGAGCCATTTCCCATGATGCTCTGGGTTCCATATTTCCCATGAGCCTCAGCCCACCAGGAAATGAAACTGCTTAGTCATCCTCACTTCCATCCATCCCAGGAGAGCCTGTGTAGCCCCCAGAGAGGGCAGTCTTGTTTTTCTAACCCTGTCGCCAGGGTAATTGTTCCTGTGATATTTGCTCCTCTGAGGGCTGAGAAGACTGTTCCCATTGTTCTTTTCATTCTGCAGGTTTCTGAAATTGTGTGGGTGATCCTCTCCCTTATGTTTATTGTCCCTTTGTGGGTCCCTTGGGTGACCTGCCTGATCACAGAGCCTGTATTTCTGTGGTTAAAATATATTCTTTCTTGTATATCTTGATGAAAGTTTCTTTATGAATTGCAGAAATTGATCAATTGCCAGTTATTTACAATTTAGGCATATTTCTGTCCCTCTGACTTTTCACTTTTAAAATAAAAGGCTCTTTACCTATAAATAATAAATAATTGCAGGAGAGGGTGTGGAGAAAAGGGAAACATCCTACATTGTTGTTGGGAATGTAAATTGGTACTGCAAGTATGGAGAACAGTATGAAGTTTTCTCAAAAAAAACAAAAATAGAGTTGTCATCTGATCCAGCAATCCCATTCTTGGACATGTATCCAGAGAAGACTGTAATTTGAAAAGAAACATGACTTTTGGATGGCAGCCATTCTGACTGGCGTAAAGTGGTACCTCATTGTGGTTCTGATTTGCATTTCTCTGATAATGAGTGATTTTGAGCATCTTTTCATGTGTTTGTTAGCCATTTTTATGTCTTCTTTGGAGAAATGTCTGTTTAGTTCTTTGGCCCACATTTTGATTGGGTCGTTTATTTTTCTGGAATGGAGCTGCAGGAGTTGCTTGTATATTTTTGAGATTAACTGTTTGTCCGTTGCTTCATTTGCTATTATTTTCTCCCATTCTGAAGGCTGCCTTTTCACCTTGCTTATAGTTTCCTTTGTTGTGCAGAAGCTTTTAATTTTAATTAGGTCCCATTTGTTTATTCGTGCTTTTATTTCCGATATCCTGGGAGGTGGGTCATAGAGGATCCTGCATTGGTTTATGTCGGAGAGTGTTTTGCCTATGTTTTCCTCTAGGAGTTTTATAGTTTCTGGTCTTATGATTAGATCTTTGATCCATTTTGAGTTTATTTTTGTGTATGGTGTTAGAAAGTGTCACAAGTAATAAATGCTGGAGAGGATGTGGAGAAAAGGGAACCCTCTTACACTGTTGGTGGGAATGCAAACTAGTACAGCCACTATGGAGAACAGTGTGGAGATTCCTTAAAAAACTGAAAATAGAACTGCCATATGACCCAGCAATTCCACTGCTGGGCATACACACCGAGGAAACCAGAATTGAAAGAGACACGTGTACCCCAATGTTCATCGCCGCATTGTTTACAATAGGCAGGACATGGAAGCAACCTAGATGCCCATCAACTGACGAATGGATAAGAAAGCTGTGGTACATATACACAATGGAATATTTCTCAGCCATTAAAAAGAATTCATTTGAATCAGTTCTACTCAGGTGGATGGAACTGGAGCCTATTATACAGAGTGAAGTAAGCCAGAAGGAAAAACAAAAATACAGTATACTAATGCATATATATGGAATTTAGAAAGATGGTAATGAGAACCCTGCAAGCGAGACAGCAAATGAAAAGAAACATGCACCCCAGTGTTCATAGCAGCACTATTCACAATAGCTAAGACATGGAAACAACCTAAATGTCCATTGAAGGCAAATGGATAAAGAAGATGTATCCCAGGTGGCATTAGTTGTTAAGAATCCGCCTGCCAATGCAGGAGGTACAAGAGATACAGTTTCAATCCCTGGGTAGGGAAGATCCTCTGGAGTAGGAAATGGCAACCCACTCAAGGACCTTTGCCTGGAGAATGCTATGGATGGATGAGCCTTGCAGGCTACAGTCCATGGGATCCCAAAGAGTCAGACACGACTGAAGCAACTTAGCATATGTATATAATAATCCATATATATACACAATGGATTCTTATTTGGTCATAAAAAAAGAATGAAACATTGCCATTTACAGCAACATAGATGGACCTAAAGGTTATCATACTAAGGGAAGTCAGAAAGAGAAAGACAAATACCATATGATATTATATGTGGACCCTAAAATACAATGCAAACAGAAACACTCTCACAGACATAGGAAACAGGCTTATGGTTGCTAAGGGGGGTGGGGGATGTAGGAGAGAAGGTTTGGGTGTTTGGGATTAACAAATGCAAACTATTGTATATAGAATGGGTAAACAAGTTCCTACTGTATAGCACAGAAAGTGAAAATGAAAGCCTCTCAGTCGTGTATGACTGCAACCCCATGAACTATAGCCTGCCAAGCTCTTCTGTACATGGGATTTCCCAGGCAAGAATACTGGAGTGGGTTGCCATTTCCTTCTCCAGGGGATCTTCCTGACGCAGGGATCAAATAGTGGTCTCCTGCATTGCAGGCAGATTCTTTACCATCTGAACCACCAGGGATGCCCATTGTATAGCACAGAGAACTATATTCAATATCCAGTGATAAGCCGTAATGGAAAAGAATATGAAAAAGAGTGAATATATATGTGTGTGTGTGTGCTCAGTCACTCAGTTGTGTCTGACTCTCTGTGACCCCCATGGACTGTAGCCCATCAGTCCCCTCTGTCCATGGGAATTCTCCAGGCAAGAATACTAGCATGGGTTGCCATACCCTCCTCCAGGGGATCTTCCAACCCAGGTATCAAACCCAGGTCTCCCATATTGTGAGCAAATTCTTTACCATCTGAGTCAGCAGGGAAGCCCAAGAACACTTGAGTGGGTAGCCTATCCCTTCTCCAGGGGATCTTCCTGACCCAGGAATCGATTTGGGGTCTCCTGCATT
>ML664177.1:5860603-5905228 GCA_007570785.1 Antilocapra americana | reverse complement strand
TATATATATATATATATATATATATATATATATATATATTTATAAAGTTGAATCACTTTGCTGTACAGCAGGGATTAACACAACACTGTGAATCAACTAATACTTCAATCAAATTTTAAAATAAAATAAAGACTCTTTAAATGAACACTTAAAAAATTAGGCACTGTTTTTAGACCAGTTTTGTCTTCATAGCAAAACTGAGGAGAAGTTACAGAGAATTCTCATACTACCCCTGCCCCACACAGCACAGCCTCATTGTCAAACTCTACACCACATGGTACATTTGTAACCATCAATGAACCTGTAGTGATACACTGTCATTACTCAACGTGAACAGTTTACATTAGGGTTTACTTTCAGTGCTGTTGAATCTATGGATTTAGACAAAAATTTCATGACATACACACGTGGTGGTTTTATTGTCCCTGTTCTCTCCATTTAACTCTACCTATCCCCACCCCTGGCAACCACTGATATTTTTTTGTCTCCATAGTTTTGCCTTTTCCTGAATGCTGGCTAGTTAGAATGATACAATATGCAGTCTTTTCAGATTGACTTCCTTCACTCTGTAATATGCAGTTAAGTTTCCTCCATGTCTCTTTATGGCTTGATAACTCACTTCTTTTCAGTGCTGAATATTCCATTGATTGGATGGACCATAGTTTATTTATCTATTCACTTAGGGAAGAACTTCTTGCCTGCTTCCAAGTTTTGGCAATTATGAACAAAGCTGCTATAAACACCATGTGCAAAAAAATTAAAAAATCACATGCAAGTTTTTGTGTGACAAAAGTTTTGAACTCATTAGGCAAATACTAAGGAGTGGGATTTCTGGATCACTTGATAAGGGTATGTTTAGTTTTGCAAGAAATCCCCAGTCTTCCAAAGTGGCTGCACTATTTTGCATTTCCACCAGCGGTGATTGAGAGTTCCTGTTGCTCTACATTCTGGCCAGCATTTGGTGTTGTCGTATTCTGGATTTTGACCGTTCTGATAGGCATGTAATGGTATCTTATATTGTTTTAATTTGCGATTGCATAATGACATATAATGTGGAGCATCTTTTCATGTTCTATCTGCCATCTGTATGCCTTCTTCAGTGAGGTTGTTTAGGCTGTTTGCCTAGTTTTAAATCGGGTTGTTTATTTTCTTATTGGTAAGTTTTAAGAGTTCTTTGTATATTTTGGATAACAGTTCTTTGTCAGATGTGTCTTTTGCAAGGGCTTCCCATGCGGCGCTATGGTAAAGAACCTGCCTGCCAGTGCAGGAGATGTAAGAGATGTGAGTTTGATCCTTGGGTGGGGAAGATCCCCTGGAGGAGGGCATGGCTACCCACTCCAGTATTCTTTCCTGGAGAATCCTATGGACAGAGGAGCCTTGCAGGCTACAGTCCACAGGGTCACAGAGAGTTGGACACAACTGAAGTGATTTAGCACGCATGCACGTCTTTTGCAAATATCTTTTCCCAGTCTGTGGTTTTTCTTCTCATTCTCATGACTGTCTTTTGCAGAGCAGAAGTTTTTATTTTTAGTTAAATCCAGCTGATGAATTATCTCTTTGATAAATTGAGACTTTGGTGCTACATCTAAAAAGTCATTGCCATATTCAAAGTCATTTCGATTTTATCCTATTATCTACTAGGCGTTTCACAGTTTACACTTTATATTTAGGTCTATGATCTACTTTGTGTTAGTTTTTTGTGCAAGATCTGTGAATAGATTCATATTCTTGCATATGGATATCCGCTACACCATTTGTTAAGTAGACTATCTTTTCTCTACTGTGTTGCCTCTGCCTCTTTGTCAAAGATCAGCGGACTTTATTTATGTAGGTAACAGACACTTTAAAACACAGACTGTTCAGAGTCTGGTAATCAAATGTTAAACATTTCTTTTGAAATTTTTTTTTTGCTTTTGAAGTATATCCCACAATTCCAAGGCCATGATGTTACTTTCCTTCCTCTAATTCTTATTCTGGAATACTTTTGTTAGTTTGCTTCTTGTATTAGTCAGCTAGGGCTGCCATAAGAAAATACCAGACTGAGTAGCTTAAACAACAAAAACGTTTCTCACAGTTCTGGAGACTGTAAATCCTAGATCAGAGCGCAGGATGGCTGGGTTCTGGTGAGAGCCCTCTTCCTGACTATGCCGATGGTTACCTTCTTGCTATGTCATCACATAATAGAGAGAGGGAGATCTAGCTCTCTATCCTTATAAGGCCACAAGCCTATCTAATTAGGGCCCCACTCTTATGACTTTGTTTAGCCCTAATTATCTTCTGCTTCCCTGGTGGCTTAGTGGTAAAGAATCCACCTGCCAATGCAGGAGACCCAGGATCGATCCCTGGGTTAGGAAGATGCCCTGGAAAAGGGAATGACAACCCATTCCAGTGTTTTTACCTGGAAAATCCCATGGACGGAGGAGCCTGACACGGACTACAGTCTGTGAGGTTGCAAAGAGTCGGATATGATTTTGCGACTGAACCACTACCACCAATTATCTGCTAAAGATCTTATTCCAAATGTAGTCATAGTGAGGATTAGGGCTTCAACATATGAATTTTGGAGGGACCAATTCCGTCTATAGTACTTCTCTTTCGTTTGTACACAAAATGCAATTTAAAGGGGAGTTGCTTTTATTAACAATGTTAAGAATGTAGATAGACAGCTTTTACGATTATTTGCCAACTTAATTGTGTAAATCAATCCTTCTTTCCAAGCTTCAACAGATATATTCAAGCACATCAGCAGTCTCCCCCAAGATGTTTGTGGAGCATCCCAGGATGAAGGAATCTGTAGTCGGCAGCCCGGCTGGATTGGGCAGTGCCTGCAGAAAGGAGAAAAGACCACCTCTAGAATCAGGCATCTTAAAGGTTCTTCAACTCCCAGTGGCTCCCAGATTTTGCTCCAGGTTAAAATTTTCTTGGGAGCTTTGAAGAGTCCCAGTGGCCACATCATAGCATGCGGCAGACACTCCTGAGGTGAGTTACACCCTCAGTCACAGTCAGTTACACCCTCCTTGTGATCAGTGGTAGAGCTTGTGATTTGCTTCCAACCAAGAGCAGTGGCAAAGGTGGTGGGTGTCTCTGCCTTGATGAGGTTACATTATATGGCAAAATATCCCTCCTGCAATGATGAGGTTATATTATGGGACAAAGTGTCCCTCCTGCAAAGATATTACTCTAAGATTAAGTAAGACTCTTACCCAGCTCTTGCTGTCTCCTGGAGGCCTTGAGGAGGGAGAAGAGCTGTGCTGTCTGCAAACTGTGGGTTGCTTCTGGGACCAGCTGACAGCCAGGAAAGCCAAAGCCATCGGCCCTAAAACCACAGGAAGTGAATTCTGCCAGCAGAGAACACAGCACGGCCAACACCTTGGTTGAGACTTTGAGCAGGGGCCAGCCAGAGCATGTCCCAACTCCTAACCCATGGAAACTTAGAAAATAAATGTGCGCTATGTGGTAAACCACTAAATTTGGTAATTTGCTACAAAGCAGAAGAAAATTTACATTCACCCATTACCAGTGACATCAGAATTCTTACATGGGACACAGGCATTGATATCTTTTTAATCTCCACAGGTGCTTCCAAAATACTGTCCAGTTAAAGAACCAGTACCTAGACCACTGGGTGATGTTAGAATTTTCCCCATATATTGAGTCCTTTGATCCCTCCTCTCTTGCTAGTAAACCAGGTCTGAGTTCACTCGATACCTAAGCCAGTCTCTACAGGACCCTCAGTAGCCATGGCCCATAGATGACCAATGGTCCCCTTGTGACTCAGATAACCCACTGTGACCTGCCACAAATGGAGTAATTGAACCTCTCTTGAGTTCCTGACTCATGTGGCCTTCATGCAGCTGCAGAGCCATAGTCTAGAAGCCAGCAGGGCCCAGAACCTGGCACCCAGACCCTGCCCATGGCTCAAAGACCAGCCCCATGAACCCTGGACACAGGAGTTCTCATAATGGAGAAGGCCGAGAGAGAAGATGAGGGTCAACAGGGCTGACAGGCCAGAAAGACACCAGGATGGCGGCCCTGGTGCAGCTCACAGCCCCATGGCCTGGGGAGCTGAGCGCAAACACTGGCTGAGACCCTCGGAAGCAAGAAGACTGAAGTGCTGCCGAATCACCTGCACCTTCATGCTGCAGCAGAAGTTACTGGTTTCACCCATTCAGCCTTCCATAGTTCCTGAGGCTCAGAACATTCCACAGATGTTTGTGGGGTGGGCACATTCCTGCTCCTCCTCTGGCTTGGTGACCTCCATCCTCAGGCTAGCCAGTTGTCACACTGTTCCTGACCCGCTGTATTCCTGAGCATGGCCCCTGCCTCCCTAGACTGTTCAGAGCCAGTCTGGGCCAGTGTTTTTCCCAGACACAGCCTTTGCCAGAGTGTCCGGGAATCTGATCTCAAGATGGCCAGTCATGCCCAGAGAAACCACCCAACATATGAAGCTGTCAAACTCCTGTGGGCTTGGATCTGTGGGCAAGTGACCCAGCTGGAATCAAGCCCTGACAAGAAAGAAAAGTGTGTTTAGACAATCAAATGACTCACCAAATAGAACCTTCTTGAAAAGTATTATAATAATCAAGGTGAGGAAGGGATTACTGCCTATTCCAGTGAAGTCCAAGTGCTTGAATCTTAAACATTTACAATGTTGCTCTTGTATCATAAAGCAGAGTCCAGCCCTTACCTCCAGTGTCCATATTTGCTCCAAGTGTTAATTGCTCAGTCGTGTCCGACTCTTTGAGACTTCATAAACTAGCCTGTCAGATTCCTTTGGCCATGGAATTCTCCAGGCAAGAATACTGGAGTGGGTTGCCATTTCCTTCTCTAGGGAATCTTCCCGACCCAGAGATGGAACCTTGGCCTCCTGCATTGCAAGCAGATTCTTTACCGTTTGAGCAACCAGGGAAGCCCAATCAGGGATCATTTGCCCCAAGCATTTCACTAGCCTTTTATTGGCTCTCCCCTCTCATTCCTCCTCCCAGGCAATAAAGAAGATGAATGGTTTAATACTTTCTTGCCTGAGTTCACTACAGAGAACTTTTCAGAGGGATGCTGCCTATTGATGAAAAGGAAGATCTCTGCTTCCACAGGGAGCAGGCACCCAGCGAGGCCCAGAGGATGAGACACTGTCATTGCTCTGTAAAGTTTGCCTGACAGTTGATTTTCTTCCTTTCTTTTTTTTAAAACTGATTTTACTGATAAAATTAGAATTGTACTTCTAAAAGGAGCAGGAAGCCACAAAGACAAAGACACATAACAATTCTCTGACCAGCTTATGCCAGTAAGACTTAAAGTCAGCCATAAAAATGAATAAGGTTCATGAACTTACTGAAAAATAATGTACACAGCCACTGGTTTCTGTCTCTACACCCCTTGGGGTATAATGGGAGTCACACACTAGTGGGGACCTCCAGCATCATTCTCCAATTTTTCTTAGAGGCACATGCTTCTACAGGGACATTAAATTTTGAATTTAATCTGAATCTGAAGAAATATCAAGAGTCTTGGATTTTAATTTTCGTATTGTATGCACTTAGGCATAAGAGTCATTTTCACTTGTTTCCCTCTTACCATTAGAAGTTAATATAATTAAAGAGCTCTGCTGCATCTGTTCCCCTTCTGTCCCAACTGGTCTTTGTTGGCCAGTTCCACATGCAGTCATGGCCCCATCATCCTTTCTCCCTCTAGCTGCTTCCAATTAGAGATTTGACCTCAAAGGACACCTTCCCCTCAAGCAGGCCTTGTGCTTTTCCAGTCTCCAGGCAGCACAAGCTTCAGGGACTTCCTGGGGGATAATATAATGCAGATTGTACCTCCTTATGCATTTCGCCTCTCCAGGTGCCACACACTGCTGGGACATGCCCCATACATGGTCACACTCTCCTTAACATTGACCTGGACTTTTACCATCTGAAATTAAGGTATTTCTCTGCTGAGCAGATAATTGTTAGCCCCTCTCCACTAAAGCACTTCACAGGTGGCGCTGGTGGTAAAGAACACGCCTGCCAGTGCAGGGACATAAGAGATATGGGTTCGATCCCTGGGTTGGCAAGATCCCCTGGAGGAGGAAATGGCAACCCACTCCAGTATTTTTGCCTGGAGAATCGCATGGACAGAGAAGGCTGACGGGCTGCAGTCCATAGGGCTGCAAAGAGTTGGACATGAATGAAGAAACATAACACACAGGCATACCTCTTTAAAATGGAACCTGCAGAGCAAGTAATAGCCCTTTGTTTTCATTAAAAAAAATTTTTTAATTGGAATATAGTTACTTTATAATGTTGTGTTAGTTTCTGCTGTACAATGAAGTGAATCAGTTATATGCATACATTCTTCCCCTCCCTTCTGGACTCCCCACCGCCTCTCCCCATCCCTCCCATCTAGGTCATCACAGAGCACTGAACTGAGCTTCTGTGCTTAATAGCAGGTTCCCTTAGCTGTCTACTTTATACATGGTAGTGTGTATATGCCAACCCTAATCTCCCACTTGGTCCCACCCTTCCCTCCCCTCCCTGGGTCCACATGTCCACTCTCTAGGTGTGTGTCTCTATTTCTGCCTTGGAAATAAGTGTATCAGTAGCAAATCAAAACTGCAATGAGGTATCACTTAATATTGATCAGAAAAGCCATCATCAAAAAATCTACAAATAATAAATGCTGGAGAGGGTGTTGAGAAAAAGGAACCCTCTTGCACTGTTGGTGGAAATATAAACTGATAAGTCACTGTGGAGAATTGTATGAAGGTTCCTTTAAAAACTAAACATGGAACTACCCGTATAACCTGTCCTTTTCTTTTAACCCTTGAGTTCCCCTGCCCAGGAGAGGCCCTCAGCATGTACTGTTCCATGGGTGGGCAGGTGGGCTGTCAGTCCCAGCGGGAGGGGTCCCAATGGGCTCTAGAATCCAGGCACACTATGTCACTGCAGCTGGACCTTCATGTGTGGCGAGACATGCCCAGCCCTTCATACAAACCTGCCAGACTCAGATATGGGGCTGAAAAAGAGTGCAAGTGTTGGTCCTTTAGTCATGTCCAACTCTTTGTGACCCCATGGACTGTAGCCCACCAGGTTCTGTCCATGAAATTTCCCAGGCAAGAATTCTGGAGTGGGTAGCTGTTCCCTTCTCCAGGGTATCTTCCTGACCCAGGGATCAAACCTGAGTCTCCTGCACTGCAGGGAGATTCTTTCCCATCTGAGCCACCAGGGTTTACCAGAATGAGGTAAATGATGTTGTTGTATGATACTAGTAGGCAATGTCTTATAGCAGGAACTTGGGCTGCAGAGTTTCCAGGAAAGGGGTGCCTCAGACACAGTGGGGCCACCATGGGAGTTGATGTTATGATCCCAGGATCCCAACTAGGAAGAGGATGTGTACAGGAGGGAAATGAGCTTTGGAGACTTGAGGTTCAACTTGAGCCTCTGGCCAGGCAGAGGCAGAGAATCCGTTTAATTCTTCATTTTCTTTTCTACCATGGCTTCTCACAGCAAATGCGCCTTTTGGATCTTGTGGCCCCAACTGACTATAATTGGATGAGTTCCTTCTCTTCTCAAGGGTTGTTGGGATGCCCTTTAGAAACATGGATGGTTTGTGCAGAGATGTCATTTTGGGAACTTCTGGGCAGTAGAATCCTATTCATATCTGACTTTGAAGGGAGATTTTTATCATCATTTCAGATTTTTCTATCTTTTGGGCAAACTCCAAGAGATAGTGAGAGACAGGGAAGCCTGATGTGATGCAGTCCATGCAGTCTCAAAGAGTCAGATATGACTTAGTGACTGAACAACAAGATTGTTCTGCTGGGTGTGGGGCAAGAGAAGGGCCAAAGCAAAAGGGAAAGGAGGTGTGTGCTCTGAGAGCCTAGCTTTTCTCAGCCCCTTGGGAAGATGCTTGCATCAAGTTGTCCCAGAACTTGGAGCAGAGGGTGGCCTTGAGCCCTCACTTCTGACACATGTGAGTGTCTAGTTTGGTCCTGTGGAAGAAGTCAGCTCCTGAAAGTCAGGGCGCTTCCCATGTGTCCTGAGAGATAAGATCTTTCCAGAATTTCAGAGCTGGACAGAAATCAGCAAAAGAATAGGATGGGTCAGCAGATGGCTGGACAATGTCCCTGAAGATGTCCACTAATCCTGGGACTTATGACTATGTCACTACACACAGTGGAGGCTTTGCAGGTGTGATAAAGTTAGGAACCTTGACATGGTGTAGGGGGATAGCCTGGGACCAATGGCATCACCAGCATCCTTACAAGAGTGGGGACAGAGGGCAGAGTCAGAGAGAGATGTGAGGATGGAAGCAGAGATCACAGGAGATGATGCTATACTGCTGACCTGGAGACAGAGGAAGGGGCTGCAAGCCAAGGGATATGGCTTCTCTGGAAGCTGGAACAGGGAGGGAGGGGTTCTCCCTGGGAGCCTCCAGAAAGAGCCAGCCCTAGGCCCATTGCAGATGCCAGACCTACAGACTCCAGAGAAGAAATTATGTGGCTTCAAGCTGCTGAGTGGTGATGATTTGGTAGCCACTGCAAACTCACAGGATGAACATGTTTCTCCCTGGATGGTTCTGGGGGGGGCTCTAGAGTAGGGGACATCAAAATGTCCCATTTCCAATCTCTCTCTGAAGTGGAGACAGCTGTGTCAAGGATAGTGTCAAGGGGATGTGTGTCTCCCAGCAGTGTGTGACCAGGGCTGGGCTGGGCTGATGATCATTGCTTGTGGGAACATGGGGAGGACGTGATGATCACTTGCTAGGGGGATGTTCACCCTGAATCTGGCTTTTCTTATGGTGACCACAACTACTGGAGCCTCCGATGCCTGGAGGTAACAGTGTCAACACCATATCTGATGGATGTGTGCACAGCCGCACAGAGCCTGAATGGATGTGGTGGCTGTGGCTACTGTGGAACATCAGACACAAAGGTTGACATGAAAGAACCTAAAGATGGTTCCAGAGGCTCGAGAGTCATCCCTCCAAGGGCTCTGGGCACTGGAAGGCCCATGGGAAGGAGAACTCAGCCCTGTCATGGCCCTTTGGGGACAGTGCTCACCCTACTGTCTTGTCCATTTGCTGAATGCCAGTCCCTCAATGGAGTCTGGAAGTGTGAAGGTTCACAGTCCTTGGCAGCCTGATAGGCAGGCACTGGAGGGTGCCTGGAGGAGGCAGGTAGTGGAAAGAGCCATGCTCAGGACCCCAACCAGAAGGGGCTGGTCTAGACCTCACCACCGCCCTTGAAGCACTTCCAAGGGCTATCAGCGGCTTTCAGAGGTGTAGTCATAGCACATACTTATTCTAGAAAATTAGGTGAATATGGAAATCAATGAAGAAAATTCAGTAACTCACAATACCACACCCAGAGGTAATCACGCTGATAATTGGTGTTTCCATTCTTTACATGCTCAAAGGATTAGATCTGATAGACAGAGTGCCTTGTACAGGAGGCAGGGATCAAGACCACCCCCAAAGAAAAGAAATGCAAAGAGGCAAAATGGTTGTCTGAGGAGGCCTTACAAATTGCTGTGAACAGAAGAGAAGTGAAAGGCAAAGGAGAAAAGGAAAGATATACCCATTTGAATGGGTATATCTTCACGACCCAGATAATCACAATGGTGTGATCACTCACCTAGAGCCAGACATCCTGGAATGTGAAGTCAAGTGGGCCTTAGGAAGCTTGGATACGAACAAAGCTAATAGAGATGATGGAATTCCAGTTGAGCTATTTCAAATCCTAAAAGATGATGCTGTGAAAGTGCTGCAATCAATATGCTAGCAAATTTGGAAAGCTCAGCAGTGGCCACAGGACTGGAAAAGGTCAGTTTTCATTCCAATCCCAAATAAAAGCAATGCCAAAGAATGCTCAAACTACCACACAATTGCACTCATCTCATATGCTAGTAAATTAATGCTCAAAATTTTCTAAGCCAGGCTTCAACAGTACGTGAACTGTGAACTTCCATGTTCAAGCTGGATTTAGAAAAGGCAGAGGAACCAGAGATCAAATTGTCAACATCTGTTGGATCATCGAAAAAGCAAGAGAGTTACAGAAGAATATTTACTTCTGCTTTACTGACTATGCCAAAGCCTTTGACTGTGTGGACCACAATAAACTTTGGAAAATTCTTCAAAAGATGGGAATACCAGACCAGCTGACCTGCCTCTTGAGAAATCTGTATGCAGATCAGGAAGCAACAGTTAGAACTGGACATGGAACAACAGACTGGTTCCAAAAGGAAAAGGAGTATGTCAAGGCTGTATATTGTCACCCGGCCTATTTAACTTGTATGCAGAGTACATCATGAGAAATGCTGGGCTGAATGAAGCACAAGCTGGAATCAAGATTGCTGGGAGAAATATCAATAACCTCAGATATGCAGATGACACCACCCTTATGGCAGAAAGTGAAGAAGAACTAAAGAGCCTCTTGATGAAAGTGAAAGAGGAGAGTAAAAAAGTTGGCTTAAAGCTCAACATTCATAAACCTAAGATCATGGCACCTGGTCCCATCACTTCATGGCAAATACATGGGGAAACAGTGGAAACAGTGAGAGACTTTATTTTTTGGAGCTCCAAAATCACTGCAGATGGTGACTGTAGCCGTGAAATTAAAAGACACTTACTCCTTGGAAGAAAAGCTATGACCAACCTAGACAGCATATTAAAAAGCAGAGACATTACTTTGTCTAGTCAAGTCTATGGTTTTTCCAGCAGTCACATATGGATGTGAGAGTTGGACTATAAAGAAAGCTGAGCGCCGAAGAACTGATGCTTTTGAACTGTGGTGTTGGAGAAGACTCTTGAGAGTCCCTTGGACTGCATGGAGATCCAAGCAGTCCATCCTAAAGGAAATCAGTCCTAAATATTCATTGAAAGGACTGATGCTGAAGCTGAACTCCAATACTTTGGCCACCTGATGCGAAGAACTGACTCATTTGAAAAGACCCTGATGCTGAGAAAGATTGAAGGCAGGAGGAGAAGGGGAAGACAGAGGATGAGATAGTTGGATGGCATCACCGACTCAATGGACATGCTGCTGCTGCTGCTAAGTCACTTCAGTCGTGTCTGACTCTGTGCGACCCCACAGACGGCGGCCCACCAGGCTCCTCCGTCCCTGGGATTCTCCAGGCAGGAACACTGGAGTGGGTTGCCATTTCCTTCTCCAATGCATGAAAGTGAAAAGTGAAAGTGAAGTCGTTCAGTCGTGTCTGACTCTTAGAGACCACATGGACCGCATCAATGGACATGAGTTTGAGTAAACTCCGGGAGCTGGCAATGGACAGGGAGGCCTCGTGTACTGCAGTCCATGGGGTCACAAAGAGTCGGACATTACTGAGTAACTGAACTGAACTGAACATGCTCAAAGACACGATACCCAACATGTGTGTACATGGCACAGTGTCTCCCAGACTTGTGACACTTACACGTGCAGATAGGCAAGAATCCACTTGCACACATCACATCTGACACTTGCACAAGTGGCCACAGATTTTTTTCTTTTAAAAGATCAAAGCAATACTATGTACATAACTTATAACCTGATCTTTTGTTTTCACTGAACAGATGCTGATCACTCCACAGTATAACTTCTTTGAAGCTTGCTGTCTGTGGCTGTTCATGTTCCATGTTGTGGCCATATCACAAGCATTCCTACTGGTGAACACTGATCTTGTTTCCTGATTGCTACTCCTCACATTGTTCCAAAGTGGACGTCCAGTTTTGCAGTTTTAAACTTATTCCTGTAAACATCAGTGTCTTTGGTGATGTCTTGTGGAAATGAGTTGTAGTCTTTCTGTAGTGCAGGATCATTTCTTTCTGTCTCTCTCATGTTCATAATTGTCTTCACCCTCAGCCACTGCCTTTGGTTTCTGAAGAGAACTGAAAGGAGAATCCATGGGTTTGAGGCTCCCCAGGGTGTCCTAATTCTAGATCTTTTCTCCCATGGACTCTCTCGAGCATTCTGAAGGGTGTGTGGATGTTGGGAAGCCTGTGCCCATGTCTCCATGACACTGAGAATGAGTTGCCATCCCTCCCAGCTTGGGAACTGCTCCAGAAGCCGTGCCAGCCCCTAGTGTGTGAAGTTGCTGAAGAGCCTTGTTCCTGTTGTCCTGGCACCGTGCTGACCCTTTGTTTTGGCCCC
This sequence comes from Antilocapra americana, assembly GCA_007570785.1. Taxonomy (NCBI): domain Eukaryota; kingdom Metazoa; phylum Chordata; class Mammalia; order Artiodactyla; family Antilocapridae; genus Antilocapra; species Antilocapra americana. The sequence continues at coordinate 5,893,101 of ML664177.1, read as the reverse complement.
TCTTCTGATAATTGGGCATCCTGCAGGGGGGAGTGCTCAGCCCGGGTCAGGGGTTGTTGGTGCCTGTTGAACAGATGTGTAAATGGATCAATGAAAAACCAATGACCGGATTCACAGGAAGAGAGACGACTGTCCTCTAATCCTCTATTCTGATCTAGAGTTGCTGGGAGGGGAAGGGGAATGAGAAGATGGAGTAAGGGGGGCTGCCCCCACTGGGTGTCTAAGTGCCTTTGCTCTCCCCTCTGTGACACACACACACACAGCCAGGAAGCTAGGTAGGTGGCCATCCCCACTCAGACCCAGGGTCCAGGAGCCAAGGCTGTCACCTTGAATGCTGGAGTCCATGAGAGCTCGTGGTTGACAGTAGATCCCTCCATTGTGAGCCCCAGCATCAGATGGCAGAAGGGGCCTGGGCCCTCAAGAGGAAGTTCCAACTGGCCAGGGTTCAGATGCTTGCACTTGGCCTCCTTGCTGTGGGGGCATAGCCCCCCAGGCTTCAACACTGTTCATCTGCTGGAAAGGGCAGCTGGGGTCAGGTAAGGGGTTGGGGGCACAGACTCTGCCATAAAGATGTCCCAGGTGGAGTTGAAGCCTGACAACCATGGGCATTGAGAAGGGGATGGAAGAATGATTCATCCATACAATGAGTTTTGTCTTCTGAGCTTCTTCTCTATGTCAGAGACCTGAGTCAAAGTTAGTCATCTACTCTAGGTGGCTGACAAGGAGGAAATGATAAAGGTGTATAGAGTGGACAGACTGGTGCTGGGGAGGTGATGGCTCACTGGGCTCAGCTGACAAGTGAGAACTCACCCTGCAGGTTGTTGCTATTCATTAGTGTCCCAAGTTTAGAGGGGGTGTCCCTGTAGGTCACAGAATGTTCCCAGCCTCCAAGTCTGCACTCTTCCAAACCACCTGAAGCAGCCACCTATACCTCACAGTCCCTGCTCGGCTGATGAGTCTGGGCCCCAGACCTCCAGCCTCCAGCCACCGTTCACACCTTCCTTAAAAACATGGGAGACAAAGTGAGAGTCCGCACATGTACACATGTGTACATGTATATATGTATAAAGATAAAAAATATTTGATAGTATATGTAAGTATAGAAAATAATGTGTCATATATAGTATATGCAGTATGTATGTATTTATAAAATAATGTAATCAAGTGGATGACATCCATTACCTTGCCACTTCCTTGGTTAGAAGCAACTCACATTTTCCCCTCCAATCAGAAGGAGGTCATGACTGCCTAGGGGGTCACCTCAGGGTGTCTGCCACATGCTATGATGTGGGATTTCTCAAGGTCCTAAGACAATTTTAACATGCAGCAAAATTGGGAAAGAACTGATCCAAGGAATTTTATTGTCATCTAATTCCAGAGGTGGGTGGGTCTTCTGCCAGACCCAGGTGTTTTGACCAGAAGCCTAGATGAAAACTCGTTCACCTGGGGACACTCGTCAGACGTCCTTGGGGAGATGATGCAGATGCAACTGGACTTACTGGTTGGAAGTTTGGAAGGAAGGGCTAGATGACGTGATTAATTTAGCAGTTTATTTTAAAAGCCATTCTCAGATTTCACCCATTATTCAAGCAAAGCCTGCCTATGAAACCTTTCATAAGCTGAAACAGCCTGGGATTTCAGAAATGGATGTTAACGTAGGACTTTGTGGCTCAGCTAGTAAAGAACCTGGCTGCAATGTGGGAGACCTGGGTTCAATCCCTGGGTTGGGAAGATCCCTTGGAGAAGGGAAAGGCTACCCACTCCAGTATTCTAGCCTGGAGAATTCCATGGACTGTATTGTCCATGGGGTCCCAAAGACCTGGACACGACTGAGCGATTTTCACTTTCACTTTTCATAAAAAAAGAAGTGGCATCAAGAGAACTTTTGAAAAGTGGAGGATACCTGTATGTATTCTCTTGTATTATAATTTTTTTTTTACAAAAACAACTTACTTACATTTAAATTAAGTTAAAAATTAAGAAGCAAAGGAAATAAAAAAATGTGAAAGCGTTACTATGAAGATACAAGAAACCAACATTGTGGTCCTGGGGAATTGAAGATGTTCTTTACAAAGACCAAGAAAATATTTTCTTGAAAACAGATGGACACATTTCACCATAACTAAAGACTTTAAACAAAATGAAACAGTGAACCACAAAAGTATAAAATGTGGTTAAAATGTATTTTCAAAAGAAGTGTTTGTTTAAAGAACACTTTATTTTAAAAGTGTTTAGCTCTGAGAAGAGCTAAAGAGACAGAAATGTGCTGTCGATTGAATAAATATACTCAATCTAAAGGTTGAAAGTTATGTTTTATTCAGCGGAAATTTTTAAGACTTAAGCCCAGGAGATAGCATCTGAAACAAGCGTGAGAGAACTGTTTGTTCCAAGGAGGCAGAGGTAGGGGAGCAGGTTATGTAGAAGTTTTGCAACAAAGGACAGGTAGCCTGGATGTCAAAAGTTTTTTTGTAAATTAAAGAAAACCAGATAACCCAAATGAAGGAATTTAGCCTGTTTCTGTATATGGGAAGATGCAAACATCTGGGCTCCCTGAAATCATTCCTTTGATATGCACCTCAGCTCTGTGGGGCCAGTTTGCTCTGTTTTCACATCCTGAGCTTTCTTTCCTCAGGTCTCATTGGTAGGAAGTTGGCTACAGTCTAGATGGCAGGTATTCTTCTTCCTGAGTTCCCTCAGGGCTCACTGGCTTGTATTGGGGGGCTGCAATCCACTGATGACAGTGACATCCTTGTTTATTGATATGCCAGAAAATATTCCATTTCTCAGTGCTTAAAACATCAATAAGTGGCAGTTTCTGATATTCATTAAAAAAAAAAATTTAACCAAGAGATACAAAGGAGGAATTCATTTCGACCACTGAAGGACAGGGCCCTTGACCAAGCAGGTCATCCAGGACCCTGGATGGGACAAGTGACCATAATGGAGACGCTCACCTGCACAATTTCAGAAACCTGTGGACTGAAAGAGTGATGGGGATAGTCTCCTCACCCCTCAAGGAGAGAATACCACAGACACAATCACCTTGGGGACAGGGTTAGAGGAGTAAGACTTCCCTCCCTGGGGGCTGCACAGATTCTTCTGGGATGGGGGTGGGGAGAGAGGATGACTCAGCAGTTTCATTTCCTGGTGGGCTGAGGCTCATGGGAAATAGGCAAATGAGCCCAGAGCACCATGGGGAATGGCCCTTTAACTGCTCAGGCTGTCTCTGCTCCCTCCTTTCCTCTCAGGCTTACCCACAGGAGGGAGGCATCAGGGAGGGTAAGAGCCTTTCGGAGTGAGAATGTGTCTGGGGCCTACAGGCTGGCAAAGTGTGGGGCTTGGAGGCTGAAAAGCCCCAGGTTCCAGTGTGGCCTCAGGCCAGACGGGCCAGCTCAGGTGCTGGTGGTTCTGTTACGCTCCATCTGGTTAAGTCAGGTCAACCGTTTGGTTAGAGTCTCATAAATTCCCCTCAGGTTCTGACAGATTCTCTCAGGTTGTCTCAGGGTAAGTGAGGTTCTTTCAGGTTCCCTTAGTTTCTCCCAGGTGAGGCTGACGGCGTCAGGATCCCTGAGATGGTGGGGGTGGAGAGTTGGCGGGGTGAGAGGAGGCTGTGTAGTCCACAGGCCCCAGGTCAGCTAAACTGAGCAGAGACAGAGTAAAAGGGCCAGGTCTGAGCCCAAGGCCCCCGTGCCCTGCTCCTCCCTGCAGGGCACCTGCTCCCACTTGCCTGCTGGGGGGCCCTAACCTCACTGCTTTTCTTTGCAGCTCCCAGAGGACAGAACACTGCATCAGCTGAAGTTAATTCCAGAGTTTCTTCCCTCCCAACCTCTATTTTGACCCAGTTCATCCACCTCTACCCCAAATTCTTCTCTGGGTGATCCTCATCTTTCTCATCTCTGTTCTCTTGCCCCTCCTCCCTGCCCCTTGCACCTCACTGTGACCCCACCTGTGTGCCGGACCCCTTAAGATCACAGCCGATCCTGCTTCTGCTGTCTCTCTCTCTCTCTCTCTCTCTCTGGAGGCAGGCAGCTTGGCCATGTGCCCTCCAGTCAACAAGCGGTATGGGGCAGAGGGCCTGTCCTACCTCTACGTGTCCTGGATGTATCAGCTTCAACATGGCAGCCAGCTAAGGCTCTGCTTCGCTTGCTTCAAGGTGGCCTTTCTGGACTTTAAACGGATGCTGGAGTCGGAAGACTGGGAAGATGAAGATTGGGACTCTGAGCTGATGGACTATTCCCAGGCGTGGTCTGAACAGGGGTCATCCCCGGGGATGGGGTCAAGCTGGGGGCAGGGACAAGGGCAGCCTGCACAGGGTGGGGCTGTGGGCTGGGGGTCAGGCACCCTGGTGTCAGGCCCTGAAGAGTCAGAAGATGTGGGCGTGCACAATCACACTGTGCCCACCGAGCTGCAGCCTCAGGATGCAGTACCCCTGGGCCTGGGTGCTGAAGATGCTGACTGGACCCAGGGCCTTCCCTGGAGACTTGAGGAACTCCCTACCTGCTCCCACTGGCCAAGCCCCCTTCCTCCATGGCGGGGGTTTTTCAAAGTGGACCTCCCCCTGGGGGAGCCCATGGTACTGGAGCTGGGCACCACCCAGAACGTGGACCCTTCTGAGACTAAGGCCTGGTTACTGGACCTGCAGATCCTCTCCCTGGTGGGCTGCTGTGATGTCATCTACCTCCAGAAGATGAAGCCAAGAAGGGCCTGGAGGACCCCAGGCCAGTGTTGGAAACTGCTGCTGGAGCCTGATGAGTGGTGGGTGGTGAGACTCCAAGATGTACCCCAGATGCAAGACCTGTACCACTGGAAGCTAAGCATTCTGGAATCCTCTTCTCTGGAGCAGAATGTAGATCTGGAGCCTGCGGACTCGGTCCTGCTTAAGAGGGGACTCACCACCCTCTCTTTTTCACCCTGGACCAAGAGGGAGGCAGCGGAGGGGGACTCAGCCTCTAGGCCACAGTCCTCCACCCAAGGATGGGATGCCAGCACCAATGGGCCCAGAGAGCCTGGGGAGAACCTGGCTGATGTGGAAGCCTCAGTCCTGGGAGAGCTGCCACATTTCTAGCCCCTCAACTGAGGGTCCCAGAACTGAGGGACTGAGGTCCACGTAGTCACCATTGTCCTGGCCTCCCTACAACATCAGAGGCTGGGAAGGACTGACCTCTCCACAACAGCCAGGGTAGCCATTAGCAATGAATGAGAACTTGGGCCTTGGGAGGAAGAATGGTGAGTGGCCCAGAGACTGAGAAATAGGGGCCACCGCAGCATCAGGAGAAAGGGACACAGATACCTATACCTGGGAGGGAGTTCTCTGTCAGATGTCATGGAGTTAGGAATCTGAGCTATTTGGGATGTGCTGGGTGAATGGATGCTCTGCGATGTGTGAAGAAGGGAACAGGGAATCGATCTGTGTAACAGCCCTACCCTGGGGAGGGATGTCTGAAGTGTGACTCACTCCTGGGAACATGGTGGTGGAGTCGGGGCCACAGGGATATATGTCCTTGTCTTCACTCAGTGGGCTCTGGGCTCCACAGGACCCAGTTATCAGCACTGAGGACTCTGCAGTGTGAGAGACCTTGTTTCAAAGATTGGCTATTTTATGTGGTTTGGCTATTTAGTTTCTGTCTCTTTGTGTGTCATTTTAAACTAAATAAAGTCATAGAGTTTGCAACGAGCTGTTGTTCAGAGCTCTTCCACAGAAAATCTTTGTTGGTTCTGCTTGTACTCTTTCTCTCAGGGACAAATCAATCCTAGCAATCCCCACTTCATGAGTCCCCAGTTGTCCAGGATGGCTAAGAATCTATAGCTTCTAGACTAGTGATGGTTAGGAAACCTGAGGGTGACCTGGTGTGGGAAAGATGGACGCAAAGGGGTGTGTGAGCTCAGTCATATCTGACTCTTTGCGACTCAATGGACTATAACCTGCCAGGCCCTTCTGTCCATGGGATTCTCCAGGCAAAAATACTGGAGTGGGTAGCCATTCTGTTTTCTAATTTCCAGGGGAACTTCCCAACCCATGGATCAGATCTGGGTCTCCTGCATTGAGGGTGGGTTCTTTACCATCTGAGCCACCAGAGAAGCCAAAAAGTGTCCCTCCAAAATGCCTTTGCATCTGGCTGACCCTCCTCCAGCGTTTGGGGTTCCTAGCCACATCCCATGGCCACACAGACCAACTGGGTTTAACGTATTTATTTCCCTAGGATGTAGCAATATTGTTTTTTTCTTTCATAAAGTGTATGTGGGCAGCTAGCAGCTGAAACCAGATCTATCAAAATGTCCATCTCCCCATCATGGCTGAAAGCCATCTATTCTTGCAAAGGGTTCTGGTTTCAGACCACCTGCCCTGCCAGTTGATGGTGAGCGTGCCCATCTCCCCGTGTAGGAAGAGAGTGGCTGTGGGTTCACGCCCCTTGTCTCATGGGTGCCTGAGGCAGGCAGGGTCACTGCAGACTGGGGGAGGGGTGGCAGGTGAGGGGGTGGAAGGGACTGGGCGCCGTCACCACTGTCACTGAGAGTTGTTTGCCATCGATGGCTCCCTGCTCCCACCATTGGCAGAAAGCTCAGTCTTGTCACTTCCAGCAAGACTCAGGCCGTTACCTCTGCCCCCAGCCCACTGAGCCCCGGGCATGGCACTGTCAGTGCTCCCCGCCCTGATGCCTAGAGACATGTGGAAGTCGGGGTACCTTTGGAGTTGAGGCCACAGGCTCCCCTGCTGGAAAGGTCCCAAGGAGGGAAGACAGCGCCACACCTCTGCTCACATCCCCTCTGACTCCCGCCTCACTGCCTCCCCAGTGCACAGGTGGTGGGGATGTACACCTTCCATCCTGGCTTTCAGGTCTCTGCGTGTGCCCCCTGCCATCACCTGCAGGAACAGATGCTGCTCTGTGACCCAGGCTGGGGTTCCCCTGGTTCCCTTGAGGCACAGAGCAGGGCCTGAGCTCTGTGACCTGGGCCCAGCTACCCTGCCCCTGACTCTCCCTACCAGGTCACCGAGGGGACTTAGGATTCATGTTTCTGGAGCGCATGGATTAAGGAAAGTGTCTGATCCTAAAGGCCTGAGAGATGCTGATCTGGATGAAACCACCCACTCTGGTCCCACCTGAGAAATGGAGAGGTGGCCCCGTGGGTATGGAATCCATCAGCCATAGATCTCCGCTTAAATACACCAAACATGAAAGACGTAAACCTGGGATACTTCTGGTAGACTTTCTTTTTCTCTCTTACCACGCTGTAAAAAATATCATCTCCTTCAAAACACACATTCTAGGAGGCTAAGAGAAAATGCTGAGAATTAAACATTCTGGGCAAACCAAGGCAATGCGGCCTCAGTGACTGGCGGCCTGCCCTCATGGAGACCGGGCTCGTCCCTGTCTGTCATCTGAGTGAATGGTTGAGGCGCTTGATGAATAACACATTTTTCGGTGAAAAACAATTTCTAAGATTTATTTCAGTTTAATTTATGTGTTTTGAAGTCAGAGAAAAGACAAACTTGTATGGAGAATGAGCTGGGAGGTTTAGATATTTGACACAGGCACAGGTCACACTCACTCAGTTTTCACTCCAAGATGATCCTGCCCATAGGCTGTAGACTATCCTTCACTGGAGAAACCACAGGACATATGTGGGCAGCTCTCGTCACCACAACGGACCCCACTGCTGGACACGGTGGGGGATGCCATGAGGGGACATCCTGAAGGGAATCATGAGGGGACCCAAAGAGGAGACACGATGAAGGGATCATCATGAGCGGATGCCACAAGGAGACACCATGAGGGAAACATCATCAGGGGAAGTCATGAGAGGACACCATGAGGGCAGCCATGAAGGGATCATGAGAAGATTCCATGAGGGAAACCATGGGGTACAGTATGAGGGGAACCAGATCAGGGGACTCCATGAGGGGATAATAAGGAGGAGACATCGTGAGGAAAGAAACATCATCCGAGGAAGCCAGGAAGGAACATCCTGAGGAGATGCCATGAGGAGACTATCAAGGGGAACAGCCATGTGGGGAACTTGAGGGGAACTGTGAGAGGACTCTCGGAGGTGATATCAGGGGGGTGTCCCATGAGGCAACATTGACAGGCACATAAACTGCCCCACGGAAGCAGCACAGCCAAGCCTCCTACTTTACCTAATGGCTCAGCTCCCAACTCCAGGGGGGAAGAATATGCCCACCCCTGGCCAAATGAGGACCTCGCCTGGAAGCAAGAGCATACATATGACAAGGACCCTTCTCAGGTGCCCCTGTTCCTGCTGTTTGTTGCACTTTTGTTTAAAGGCCCACAACTAGACAAAACCAGCACATAAACACAAGATTGAATCACATCATTAATCTTTGGGTGGTGAAAAGATTACGGAAACTGGAGCCTTCCAGGAACCCTTGACTTGCCCCACTAGCCTGTGGCAGGCCCCTCAGGTTCCTGGGGATCCCAATGACACTGGGGAGCAGCCCTGGGGCAGCAGCATCTGCTCTCAGTCCTGGGACTCCGGTGCTTACTGTTGGCCAATGGCATCCCCTGGTGGTGACTTTAGGCTGCATGGCCTGGTGTGTCCCCACCCCAAACCACAGCCTCTTGAAAGGAGCCTCAGCCCAGTGCCAGCCTGGCTCTCATCAGAACTGAAACTAAGAGCCTGTCCTTTAAAACGTCTGAGAACTCCTGACTCTGATTTGCTCTGGCCTCTATTTTCTGATCTGTGGAATCAGGATGCTGATATGGCATTCTCAGGGTCCTTTGTTCTCTCTGGGTAGAGCCTGTCTGGTGGGTTGGGGGCATGTGGAAGCCAGCTCCTGGTCCAGCTCTGCTGCCACACCAGCCCCACAGACCTGCTTTGAGTGTGCACTTGTGTGCATGTCTGTGAGTGCGGGTGTGCAGTGACTAAGTGTGCATGCATGTACCCCTGGTGTTGGGTGCGTTCCCGGGGCCCTTGGAGCAGGTAGCTTGGTTCCTAGATCCCTCCTGCCTAGGCCAGGTCTAGTGAATTAAAGTCAGTAGAAGACTTGCTTAATAACCATAGGACCTTGAGATTCAGAAGGCTGGACCCCAAAGGCAGGAACCACAAACTTAGAGGACCAAGAACCAGATGTTGGGCAAGGCCACCTTTGGGAAGGATTTTCTGCTTATCTGTGTTTTCCACGGCTTCTAAAATTAACATGAACTACTGTGGGAATAAGAAAACACACAACTGTAACATTCTCACCCAGTCTGTAGCCTATGTCCTCACGCTGTGTGAAGCAGAGACACAGAGGAGCATCAAGAAGGGCAAAGGGGTGACCCATCCAGCCTTCCCCTGCAGATGGAAAACCCAGGCCATGCAGAGGCCTGTGAGTGGGGTGTGGGTATGTGGGTGCTATGTCACTGTGCTGGATTGGACACCAAAGGGGCAGGGGTGGGGGTGTTAGGGAAATCAAAATGGAGGAAGTCTTGTTCAGGTTTCAGAAGCTGGAGAGAAGGCCTCTGACTGACTTGTCATCTTGCCTGGACTATGTGCCTGCTTGCAAACACACAAATTGTTACTAGCAAGTCAAGTGGAGCTTTGGGTAAGAAAGGGAATGGGTCTTGGATTTTCTTGAGCCCCTGGAGTTCTGCACAACTCCCTGGGGTCCAGAAAATCTTGTGACTCACAAGGTGAAACAAACACTGTAAAAGCTAAAGAAAAAACAAAGCTGCATTTTTGCACACCCACAGATCATGATATTAGCTTACAGCCTGGGATTATAACCAAGAGCCTCCAAAACTGCAATTTGAAGTCTCACCTGTGTGATGGGAACCTTTTCCCAACTGGGACTCCAAATGGCTGTTAACGAAGTACTTTCCAGCTCTGTTTACGTCTGGATGTTGGTTGGCCCCATTTGGGGATGTATGTCCTGTTACTTTTCTCTATTGTTTCTACTTCTCTTCTTTTAATGGCTCTATATTAAAATTAAGCCAAATAATCTTCTAGTAAATATTTAAATTGTTTATTGTGTGTCAAGTGGTTTCTTTTGTTAATGAATCCTTCGAACCAAAAACAAAAGTAAAACTTTCAGTAAAATGGTGAGGGGAAGGGGTGGCTCGGAGGTCACCCAGCCGGATGTGATGTGGTACCATCCTTCAGGACCATTTTACCTCTTTCTGTGACAACTGAGATCCTCTGCAATGTCAACAGACTGTGCTTGCAGTATAGGTGCCCACGAACACTCCCTGTGATGCTGGGAGCAAGTGATTGTGTGGCGGGCAGTGGTTTCCAAATCGGATCCTGGAGCTCATCTTTGTAATATGACTCCAGAAAAGTCTGGCTTGTCTGGGTTCATCCTGTGCCAAGCCGCATATGACATGTGTGTGCTTAACACAGGGCATCCAACCCCGAGACAACAGTTGAGACAACCCTCCAACAGTTTGAGGCCACTGCTGAGAAACTTCAAAACAGACGAGTTCATGCCAGACTGGTGGGGCTCAGGGCCCCCACAGCTGGGTGTGGCCCCCCAGCTGGACTCTAGTCTGGGTCAGGCCCCTTGAGACCTGGAGAACCAGAAGGTGCCGTGTCAGAATCCAAGGCCCTGAGTCCTCAGCCAAAGGTCACTCTCATATGGAGAAACTTGTCTGCAGCCTGTTCAGGGTCTGGCGCTGACTGGTTCACACCCTGGGCATCTTGCCCTGAATATGACCCTCTCTGCCCTAACTTTCCGTTCACCACCAGTTACGTGAGCATCGTTTCCACTTGGCCCACGCTCTTCATTCTTTCTGGAGTTATTAGTAATTGCCCTCTGCTCTCCTTGCCCAGTATCATTTTGGACACCTTCTGATCTGGGGGTGGGGTGGGGTGGGGTAGGGCGCTCATCTGGTATCATATCTGTTTGCCTTTGCATACTGTTCATGGGCTTCTCTTGGCAAGAATACTGGGAGGAGTTACCATGTCCTCCTCCAGTTCACTTCGTCCTGTCTGTCTCGGGTGGCCCCGTGTGGCATGACTCACAGCTTCATTGAGTTACACAAGCCCCTTCACCATGACAAGGCTGTGATCCATGAAGGGGCTAAGAAGGTGTATGTGCCATAATCATGATGCTGGAGATTCTTGTAGGTGGTTGTCAAACAGCTTAGCGGAGTCGGTGGCTGTTGAGCATTCTTTTGGCAGACTTTGCTTCTTGGGACTTGGTGGCAATTTCTTTTCCTTCTTCCCTAATTCTGTAGAAGGAGAAACTGTAGGAGCAAGTCCTTGGAACACTCGGGCTTCCAGCAGCACAGTCTTCAGTATCCCGGCTCGTCCTTGCCATGGCAGCGAGGAGGTCACCATAGCAGTGACTCGGGAGTGGGCTGGGTGATCGGCCTGGTGGGTGGAGGTCACACCCTAAAACACAGTCTCTTCACATCCAAGCTTTTCAAACAGGCCAAGTAATGGGGCAGACTGGCACGCCATCCCTGTGGTGGGGTGGGGCCTGCCTGGGGAGGAGGAAACGTGCCTTGTGCCAGCCACCCCATGCACGGCCCTTGGTTAAAGCTGCAAATTCTGGTCCTTTTTGGAAAGCAAGACTCTAGATGTTGGACACTCAGGACATTTGGGCTAAAATATACTGACAGACTCAGAAGATACAGGAATTCTCTGTCAATTTAAATTCCATTCTCTCAGTAATACAAGAAATATGAAAGTCTTTTATATCAATGGCTTGAGGAAACAGGAAGTGTGGGTCTTAGCAGACGTTTCCCCTTTTGCAACATTCTTATAATTAGGAAAATCTCTAAGAAAGAAGCTATTAAACCCTGTACTTGGTGTGCAATCTAAACTGCAGGCAAATAAGAAAAGGAAGCAAATTGCCCAAGTGTTAGGAAACCAAAACCGAGAGGGCCAGGAATGTGGTGGAGGAAGTAACAGAATCATTCACTAACTAAAGCCATTGCTGCCACCCCCAGGCTTGGCTTCCAAGCCACTGCAGGAGGAAACAGGAGAGACAGGGTGGAAACGGCAGAAAGGGGCCGGGCTAGTTGCTGTCCTGATTCTGGTCACTTGTGTTTCAAGAAGGAACTTGCTGCTTTCGTAATAGGCTGCCGAGCCCCACATTTCTGCCCTGTGATCTTGACTTTCCACCGTGATCCCAGTGAAGACCCTCATCCTAAGGCCTCCCTTTCTCTGGAAACCCTTCCACATCTGTGTGGCTGGCGCCCTGTGCAGGGTGGCTCAGCGACGTAGAGGTTCATCATGCCCCCCCACCCCGGGGACAGGTGTGCTTTCCGCACTCCCCTGAGGAAACTGATCAAAGGAACGTCTCAAAATGAAACCTGGCAGGGAAAGTCCAGAAAGAACACGGTCAAATCATCTATCAAGCTCCGTGCATGACTATGCTCAAGACTGTTTTGCGACTTAATGAATGAATGGAAACCCTACCTCTGCATGTTGAGATTCTGAGTCTTTTATATTTTCACGCGTAGTGCTTTGAATCTGCCCACATTTCCATAGCAAACATGTACTTTCCTTTTGGCCTTTTTTTAAAACTGGATTTTGTTTGTTTGTTCATATAGTGTGTCTTAATCTGCTTGGGCTGTTCCAATAGAGGACCCCAGGTTGGACAGCTTATTAAAAAACAGATATTTCTCAGTCTGTAGGTTGGAAATCCAAGATCAGGATGCCGGCATATTCGGTGTCTGCCAAGGGCCCTCTTCCTGGTTCCCAGCGGCTCTTTCTCACTGTGTCCTGGTGTGATGACACAGAGAGGTAGCTCTTGCTGTTGGTTGTTATTCAGTCACCAAGTTGTGTCCCGACTCTTTTGCGACCCCATGGACTGTAACCCACCAGGCTCCTCTGTCCATGGGATTTCTCGAGCAAGAATGGAATGAGTTGCCATGCCCTTCTCCAGGGGATCTTTCCGACCAAGAGATGGAACCTGTGTCTCCTGCATTGGCAGGCGGATCCTTTACCACTGAGCCACCTGGAAAGCCCAGAGCGGGCTCTCCGGTCTGGTTTCTCTGGACAAGAATCCCTTTTCCTTTAGTGTGGCTCTGCCTCCTGACCTGGTCACCTCCCAAAGGCCCCACCTCCTAACGTGGTCACAGAGGTGGTTGGGTGATCAGGATTTCACACATGGATCTGGAGGCACACCCACACTCAGTCTGTGTCACAAGCATGAAGACCAGCTTTTACACTGAGGTCCTGTGGACACGTCTGCATCTCTGTCAATGACTCCTGGAGGACCATGGGGAGCAAAAATGCTTTGGCTGGAGGGCCTGCCTGTGTTATTAGTGACTCTTCAATTCCAGCTCAGGGCCAGGTTTCTGAATAAGCACAAGGAAGATAATTTACACTTATTTCACTTGTGCAGTAGCTCTAAACTGACCAGTGTTTTTTTTTTTTTTTTCCTTTGAAAAATAAAGGCGTTGGTTTGCTAACCTACAATGAGCAGATACCTTCAGAAATGTGCATCAGTTGTCGGGGTGGGTAAGTTGGAGGAGAGAGAGAAAAGAAGGGTTGTGAGGTGATGGCCAGGGCAGGACGGTGGCAGCAGCAGCCCGAGGAATCACAGGAGACCTCATGGAGGGGCCTCAGCCTCTTTTCCCTGGCCAGCAGGTGTGGGCCCGTCCCTCCAGCTCTGGGTCCCTTTTGTGTGTCCTGAGGCTCTAGTATCTTCCATCCCTCCAACCACTGGGACTCAGAACTGAAATAGAAACCCAAATCCCACTTTTCCACCATGAGGACAGGTTAACATGAAGCCCCTCAAAGGAACACAAATCAGAAAGTCAGAAGGCTTTAGCTCTAATGAAAGAAAATGAGTCCTTTGGGCATCTCTGGCCTCGATTTGCTCAGTGCTGTGCTGTGATCTTCCCTGACTGTGTGTCCTGCAGGGTGATAGAGGGAGCTCTGGCCACTGATCAGCCCCTGAAGCTAGGGGCCCCTCTCCCTCTGGGCTCCAGCCACAGGGGAAGGTTTTGCCCCTGGCCATAGTGCCTGCCTGTGGAGCTAGGTTGGACCCACCTGAAACAAATCTATGGCCACCAGGTTTGTGAGTTGTGGCATGGCTCCTGGACTCCCCACCAACCCCGCCCCCCACACTGGGTGGTACAGGAGCAGCACCTGGTGGGCAGCACACAGCATCATGCTGACCAGACCTGCAGGACCAAAGCCACCATGTGACCAGGTACTCCAGAAATGCACAGGCAGGAGACAGGGTCGTTCACACCATGCACTGTCCTGAGATCTGCTGCGGCCTCCTGTATGTTTATGAGCAGTGTACTGCTCTCTCCTCTTCAGCAGTGGTTAACTCTAAAGTTAAAAGTTCTTCTGACCATTTTTTACCCTAAACCTGTCATGGAGCTTTATTTATTGTCTGACACCAGGATAGCAGAGACTGCTCCAGCCCTGTGGCTCCATGGCATGCACCCATGTGAGCATACGTGAGCTCGTGTTTGTGAGATCACCCGGCTGCGGGTCAAGGTGAGCCCGAGGGCAGTGGCCACCGTCACGGGGCAGGTGGGCTAATGGAAGTGCACGGTGAGCCGAGAAGGACAGCATTGGGTGCTTTGGGGGCAACCTGCTATGGCATGAGAGGCTCCAGCCACAGGGAGCTTCAAGGTCAAGTCGATCTGCAGAGTCTCAAAGCTGTCTAAGTAAAGATTAAACAAAAGACAAAAAAGAAAAAGATCAATGCAAGTTGTGTCAAAGTCTGTTTTGAGAAAAAGGTGTAGATCTGGGTTGGAAGGAGACACAGGGCAAAAGTGACCCAGGGCGGTCCCTATCCTCCATGAACTGCCCTGTGACAGTGCCAGCGAGGCATGCAGCCGGGCCAGGCCCAAGTGTGACTCTGACGATGACCGTGTCATCAGGTGGAGGGCCACTGATGCCTGGACCCCTGAATGACAGTGTGGCACAGGTCCCCTGCACAGGCTCCCAGGGTAGGGGTGGAGGCCCATTTCCACAGACCTCCCACCCCAGACCATCACCAGGAGGTCCCTCTTCCAGCACAGGGCACGGGCAGCCACGGGGAAACCTGGTCAGGTGCATGTGTTCCCAGGGAATCACGCACACATGAGTCTCCCTCACCATGAGCGACCCTCAGACCAGGCCCCCCAGGCATGCTGACTCAGACCTGCCAGCAAGGGGCCAAGTTCAGAATGGTATTCTACGTCCCACCCCTTGAGAGCAGCTGCCTAGAAGGCCTGTCCAGTTAGAGGCAGACATGAAACAACGGGCTGGTTCCAAATTGGGGAAGGAGTACATCAAGGCTGCATATTGTCACCCTGCTTATTTAACCTATATGCAGAGTATATCGTGCAAAATTTTGGGCTGGTTGAAGCACAAGCTGGAATCCAGATTGCCAGGAGAAATATCAATAACCTCAGATATGCAGATGACACCGTCTTTACGGCAGAAAGCGAACGGGAAATAAAGAGCCTCTTGATAAAAGTGAAAGGAGAGAGTGAAAAAGCTGGCTTAAAACTTGACATTCAAAAGACTAAGATCATGGCATCTGGTCCATCGGTTCAGTTCAATTCAGTCGCTCAGTTGTGTCTGAGTCTTTGCAACCCCATGGACTGCAGCATTCAAGGATTCCCTGTCCATCACCAACTCCCAGAGTTTACTCAAACTCATATTCACTGAGTTGGTGATGCCAACCAACCATCTCATCCTGTTATCCCCTTCTCCTCCTACCTTCAATTTTTCCCAGCATCACGCTCCTTTCAGTTGAATCAGCTCTTCACATCAGGTAGCCAATGTATTGGAGTTTCAGCTTCAACATCAGTCCTTCCAATGAATAATCAGGACTGATTTCTTTAGGATGGACTGGTTGGATCTCCTTGCAGTCCAAGGGACTCTCAAAACTCTTCTCCAACACCACAGTTCAAAAGCATCAATTCTTCAGCACTCAGCTTTCTTTATAGTCCAACTCTCACATCCGTACACGACTCCTGGAAAAACCATAGCCTTGACTAGATGGACATTTGTTGGCAAAGTAATGCCTCTGCTTTTTAATATGCTGTCTAGATTAGTCATAACTTTTCTTCCAAGGGGTAAATGTCTTTTAATTTCAAGGCTGCAGTCACCGGTCCTATCACTCATGGCAAATAGATAGGGAAACAATGGAAACATGACAGACTTTATTTTCTTGGGCTCTAAAATCACTGTAGATGGTGTCTGCAGCCATAAAATTAAATGACACTTGCTCCTTGAAAGAAAAGCTATGGCCAACCTAGACAGCATATGAAAAAGCAGAGACATTACTTTGCCAACAAAGGTCCATCTAGTCAAAGCTATGGTTTTTCTAGCAGTCATGTATGGATGTGAGAGTTGGACTATAAAGAAAGCTCAGCGCCGAAGAATTGATGCTTTCGAACTGTGATGTTGGAGAGGACTCTTGAGAGTCCCTTGGACTGCAAGGAGATCCAACCAGTCCATCCTAAAGGAAATCAGTCCTGAATATTCTTTGGAAGGACTGATGCTGAAGTTGAAGCTCCAACACTTTGGTCCCTTGATGCGAAGAGTCAGTTCTTTGCAAAAGATCCTGATGCTGGGAAAGATTAAAGGCAGAAGGAGAAAGGGACAACAGAGGATGAGATGGTTGGGTGGGATCACTGACTCGGTGGAAATGAGTTTGAGCATGCTCTGGGATTTGGTGTTGGACAGGGAAGCCTGGCATGCCGCAATCCATAGGGTTCGCAAAGAGTCAGACACGACTAAGTGACTGAAATGATACTGAGAAGGCCTGCCTGGGTGGTAGGGGCCTCCCCCAATGAGCCTGGTCCCCTTTGGGCTCACAGCCTGAACACCCAGCACCTGCATCCTCGAGCAGGTGCCCACATTTCCAGCTTCTTCTGATGTTAGGGGTGAGGCCAAGGACAGCCTGTAAGACCAGCACCAGTTCCCAGAAGAGCTGGCACAGTTCAGGGCAGCATGGTGAGCCTGTGGAGAGCAGGAAGAAGCTGTCTGGCTGACTCAGCCCTTCTGTTGACTCAGCCCTTCTGTGCAGATGCTGCTGAGGCTTGGCTGTACAAGGAAACATGGACCAATTGTAAAAAGTGAGGAAGGAACTCAACTCAGCACCACCCCACCCTGACAGATCTTCTCGCCTGCCTCCCAGATGTCTCAGCTTTCTGGCAGGATAGCCATCACGGGCACATGGAGGCAGGAGGCTAGGCTGCTCCGTGGCTGGCCATTCTGTCAAGGCCTCTGTCTAGTCCCTAGTGGGCTTCTGAGACAGGATGACCTCCAGCTCAGGACAAGTGCCTTCTCCACCCATCTCCCCTCCCCAAGGCAGAGTGCAAGCCAGAGATGTACAGGAGCGGTGAGGAATTCCAGGCCCAAAGCCATTTCACTGGTTCCAGGTTCAACTGCTCCTTTGTGTGTATGTGAGTCGCTCAGTCATGTCCAACTCTTAGTGACCCCATGGACTGTAGCCAGCCAGGCTTCTCTGCCCAAGGAGTTCTCCAGGCAAGAATAGCAGAGTGGGTTGCCATTCCCTCTTCCAGGGGTTCTTACTGATCCAGGGATTGAAACTGAGTCTCCTACATTGCAGGCAGATTCTTTACCTTCTGAGCCACCAGGGAATCCCATCTGCTCCTTTAGTAGCAAACAATCCCCACATTCTTTTAGCCTCTGAATCCTTTTTCTAACCCTTTGTCAGCTGAGTCAGTGAAAATTCAACAGCAAAATGGAAACTGGGTGGCAGATACTCCATGTGTGAAAACGATGGAGTGAAGGAGTGTGGGGCCTCCATTCACATGCCACCAGTCAAGTCCCGAGATTTAGTGCCAAATGGCAACAAATCGTGTTTTGTGAACAGTATGCATGTTTTATGAAGCAGGTGGGACTCAGAGTTTTCCAAAAAACATACTCACCTTCTTGTTTAGCAGTCTGCTTCCAAAAGCTTCCCAGGTGACTCAGAGGTAAAGAATCTGTCTACCCAGCAGGAGAGGCAAGTTTGGACCTGAGTGGGGAAGATCCCCTGAAGAAGGGAATGGCAACACACTCCAGTATTCTTGCCTGGGAAATCTCATGGACAGAGGAGCCTGATGGTCTACAATCCATGGGATGGTAAGAAAGTTGGACACAACTCAGCAAATAAAACAGCTGCAGCCACCTCCAAAGTGTGGAGAGGCTGGGGGGGCTGGCTCTGTAAACACTTGTTCCTCTGCCCCAGGGGCACCCAAGGTTGTTGAGCAGCATTCATGGAGAACCCACTGTGTTCAGAATGGCTGGCCTTCACCCCCCTGGAGGAGCAGGGACCTCCTCAGAACTAAACACCCTTGTTTACTGAGCCCTCCAAGAAGGAAACATGTGAGGCTCTCTCCCTCCCTCACCCCAACCCCAGGGGGCCAGCCTCAGTGTGGAGAGTCCCCTGGGGCTCCCATGAAGCCTGAGCAGCTGGCTGGGCTCTTCTCTCAGCCTGTGGACCCCACCTCAGGCTGACTCTGGCACATTCCATAGGCAGGGCCCTGAACCCTCAGATGTGTGCTGACCAGCTGAGGCCCGGGCACCTGGACCTGTCCACAGGGTACCTGCCGCCAGTCTCCTGCTCACAGCCCTCCTTGGGGCCCCCTTGCATGGGAAACACCCACTTTTAAACTTTGACCCTCAGTCAGTCTCAGACCTGGTGGCCTCTGGCCTGTTTATTCCAGCCCTAGGCCAGGACACCTCTACCAGGAGGGGAGGTCAGAGTTCAAATGAGGATGTGGAAGTAGAAAGAACTGCCCCAGGGCTGGGGTTGGGTGTGGGAGGACAGGAGGAGTGTCCTGGAGCTGAGGGCCAATCTTCTCAGGCCAGGAAGGCAAGAAGACCCTTGAAACATCGGACTCCTACTCAAGGCTGTGTGAGCCTCTGAACAGAGTGGGTTTGGGGGGAGTGTTTTGGGGGGGATGCAGTTGACTGAAAGAAAACCACACAGCGACGGAGCTATGAGTGGAGTGAGAGAATCTGCCCCAAGAGAAAGGAGAGGCCAGCTCGTGCGGGGCTTCTGGCCAGGAGTACAGGTGGACTTCCTTGGTGGCACTAGTGGTAAAGAACCCGCTTACCAATGCAGGAAACGTAAGAGACCTGGGTTCACTCCCTGGGTTAGGAAGATCCCCTGGAGAAGGGTATGGCAACCCACCCCAGTATTCTTGCCTGGAGACTCCCATGGACAGAGGAGTCTGGCGGGCTACAGGCCATAGGGTCACAGAGCCGGACATAACTGAAACGACCTGGCACACACAGATGGTCAAGGACATGTCTGGGTGAAGGTGACTCTGCTGCTTGCCACAGAGAACAGATAATAACTTAAGGGTGACCGTGCTTTTCTTTGTGTGGGGAAACACAAGCAGCTGGGGTCATTGGAATTCTTCCTGAGTCACACATCTAACCATCTAAGGGGCTGCTTGTCCAGAGTACACAGTGTCCATTAACGTCTCTAATTCCTGTCTGAGCACAGAAGTGCACTGTGGGTCAGCGGCTGCAGAGGATCAATCTTTGCAGAACTGGACAGGGAGCAAGACACTCTTTGCTCCGCTTTTGTGTGCAGGGTCAAGCCCTTCAGGCTGTAGCCCTCAGCTGAGTCACTCAGGGATGGCCCCTTGGCCTTGGTGACCGTCCCGGAGTCCCGAGAGCTGCCACTCTTCTCCAGATGGTCTTGGGGTGACATTCCACCCAGGAAAGGCAGCATGGTGGTGCCAGTGTCCCACAGCCCCTCCCCTGGGACAGGCCGGGGATGGGCCAGAAGGGTGAGATGATGGCCTTCAAAGGACCCATGGTTTTGCACCTAGAGCCCGTGGGCATTTCAGCCTGGCCTCACCCCTTCTACCCACAAACGCGGGCCTTGGGGAGGGCCTGAGATAGGCAAGTGGGAAGACATCCTACTGTCCCTTCTCCTCCCATCAACCCTTCTCTCTTTAATCTAATAACAATTCTTAAAGAACAGAGTCTCCTCTGTACTCGAGCATAGGATCAGTGTAGAAATTTTGGAGGAAAAAAACTTGAAGAAACTGTAAAAACCTGTAGTTCCCAGACTCAGACTTAATTCCTGATGATATTTTATATTCTTCTAGCTTTCCTGGAAGTATATGTTTCTGTGGATTCAAAAGGAAGGGGCTTTCCAGGTGGCACTAGTGGTAAAGAACCTGCTTGCCAATTCAGGAGATATAAGAAGATGTTGGCTCGATCCCTGCATTGGGAAGATCTCCTGGAGGATCACCTGGCAACCCACTTCAGACTTCTTGCCTGGGGAATCCCATTGACAGAGGAGCCTGGCAGGCTGTACTCCAGTGGGTCCCAAAGAGTCAGACATGATTGAAATGACTTAGCATGCATGCACCTATGCATTCAAAGGAAAATTGAGACAATGCTGTCTGCACAGTTGGGGGTTTAGGCTGCCTGGTTCTGCTGATACCCCAACAGTACTGTCAGACGTGCCCAGGCTTCACCACAGCCCCTCAACCCACACCAGACACGTCCACACACAGGAGACCTGTAACTGATGGCAGCTACTGTCACAGGAGCGCCCCCAACCAGATCCTCTGCTTCCCCGCAGACCCTCAGGTGTTCCCAGGAGCACTGACTCCTCCAGGTCAGTGGCACTTCCAGGAGCAGGGCCCCTCTCTGCCACACAACAGACCCCAGGGGCCCTCCCACTTGACGACCATTTCAAGCAGCCCCTGAAAGTCTTTCCCAGCTCCTGCCTCCCCCAGGAACAGCTGAGGAGTCTGCCTCTGTCCGCAGCGCTCTTTCTGAGATGCCTCTTGGAAACTCCCATGGAGGGAGGGCATATCCTAAGATCAGAAGGAGCCGCATCACGGGCCCTGTCCTGCCCTCTCGTTGGTCTGGGATTAAAGTCTTCCCAGAGAAACATCCTGATTCTTGGTAATTCTGGGAGGGGAGGCAGAAAGTTGAAAGGAGAGAGCAGACTCTGTGTGTGAAAGTTTTTCCACCATCTTCTCTGGGAGTCACTCGGGGTGACTGGGGCAAGAGAGCTGGAAGCCAGGATGTGTGGGCCACTCTCATGCTCAGTGGGATGAAGGGAAGCCTCTTTGAAGGGCTCTAACTTTGATGTATGTTTTGTAACTGCACTGTCCCTCCCGGGCCTGCTGGTCCAGGGACTTCCTGGGATTGGGGCATAAGCCTTACCCTTTCTGGCACTGGTTACCACTCAGCCCTCCACAAATATATGTTGAATAAACAAGAGTTGATTTGGGGAAGAATTCACATTGTTAGAACAGAGTACTTTAAACAAATCAATAGATAACAACACAAAATAAACAAATGAACAAATCAACACAAAAATGGACTTATCCTGACCCCCAAAATTCCCATGCCAGGGAGGCCTACCACCTTACAGGTGAGAATTCTGTGGGGAGCAAGTTTGAACACCCCAAGTCATCTGGCACCCTAGCAGTTTCCACGGGTGCTCCCCCTGGGCCCAGAGTAGCCAGGCCAGCCCCCCAGGAATGTCTAAATTGCCTCAAGGACTCACATCTGGTGTCCCCAGCTCCTGTGCCTGCAGCCCCATGTGTGACTGGTCTGCCACAGCCCAGGTGATGCCAAGGAGCTCGTCAGGCTTGCACAGGACTTGCCCTCCAAGGAAAACACACGACTGGGCCCCACCAGGGGCAGGACACCCACTCTGAGCTCAGAGGCACTAGAACAAGGGGGAACTTGCTGTTTGGGGACCAGGGGGAAGCAGAGGCTGGTAAGCCTGTGAGGAGGCAGGGGGACAGTAGCAGGATGGGTGTTTAACTGAGGAAAGGGGGCAGGAGGTGCCTCACTCAGGGCCCACCGAGGGATGGGGTTACCAACCCCCTCATTGCACTGTGCCTCTTGTACATAAACCGCAGTACTTGTGAGCACACCAGAGGATTCCCTCTAGGGATACCATCCCAGGAGACTTACCTTCTGTTTACCTCTTATTTAACTTCTATGCAGAGGACATCATGCGAAATGCTGGGCTGGATGAAACACAAGCTGGAATCAAGACTGCTGGAAGAAATACCAATAACCTCATAGATGCAGACGATACCACTCTAAATGGCAGAAAGTGAAGAGAAACTAAAGAGCCTCCTGATGAGGGTGAAAGAGGAGAGTGAAAAAGCTGGCTTAAAACTCAACATTCATAAAACTAAGATTATAGCATCTGATCCCATCACTTCATGGCAAAGAAAGGGAAAAAATGGAAGCAGTGACAGATTTTCTTTTCTTGGGCTCCAAAATCACTATGGATGGTGACTGTAGCCATGAAATTAAAAGATACTTGCTTCTTTTGGAAGGAAGGAAAGCTATGACAAACCTAGACAGCATTCAGAGACCTAGCTTTGCTGATAAAGTTCCATATAGTTAAAGCTATGGTTTTTTCAATAGTCATGTACAGATGTGAGAGGCCAAAAAGTTGATGCTTTTGAACTGTGGGGCTGGAGAAGACTCCTGAGAGTCCCTTGGAGAGCAAGATCAAACCAGCCAATCCTAAACGAAATCAATCCTGAATATTCACTGGAAGGACTAATGCTGAGCTGAAGCTCCAATACTTTGGCCACCTGATGGGAAGAGCGGACTCACTGGAAAAGACCCTGATGCTGGGAAAGACTGAAGTCAAAAGGAGAAGGAGTCAGCAGAGGATGAGGTGGTGGACAGCATCACAGACTCAATGGACACAAATCTGAGCAAACTCTGGGAGATAGTGAAGGACAGGGGAGCCTGGCATGCTGCTGCCCATGGGGTCAGAGAGTCAGACACAACTTACCAACCCAACAACAACAGCTTTTGTAAATGCTGTGCAATGAACACGTTGTCATGATAAGGGGGAAACAGTGCTCTAATGTTTAAATATCCTAGTGCGCCCTTCCCCTTCCAGGCAAAGCTGCCTCCCCCTAGCTACTGTGGCCACTGAATCTCCATTTCTGTTGCCCCATCAGCAAGGTGACCTCAGGGTACACTCACAGGGCTCCTCCCCAGAGAGGAGAGGAGAGCGCCCAATTTGCAGTGCCCTGTGCACCAGGGTCTGGGCAGCCCGGAAGCATCAGGGACCCCAGAGGCAGCTGTGGGGACCCCTTGGCTCAGCCAGACTGGCAGAGCCCCGCCTCCTCCCTGACTCTGAGGGGGCCACTGCAGGAGTTAGACCCTCAGGACCCTGTTACTCAGTGCACATCGGGGGCGGGGCACAGAGCCAGGGCTACCTCACCCTCCCTGAAGCAGCAACAAAGCATCCCAGTTAATAAGCACTTCCATAAATAAAATGTTATAGTATTTTGAAGAAAATAAAAGAATATTCAGATAAACAGAAAGGCATATCTGGGTCTTGGTTGAGGAAGGATTAATACTGAAAATGTGATTCTTTCAAAAATGAAGTGTGAAGACAAATAATTCCCAAGAGCACTGAAGGCTGGGGCAGCTTGGGACAAAATAACCAGATGTTTGAGGAATGCAACATTTCAGAAAGCAAACATCATGCTTCCGGGTGACTCCATCAGAAAGAGAAATATTAATGGGTCAGGAATTTTAGTCTTACATTTTAACACTTTAAAATTTCTAAAGCACGGAAGTTCCCTGGTACTCTAATGGTAAGGATTTTGCACTTTCACTGCTGTGGCCTGGGTCCCATCCCTAGTTGGGGAATTGAGATCCCACAAGCCATGTGGCATGGCCAGCTTGACTGAAAACATCCTGGGCCAGAGACTGAAATGACCATGACGTGAATGCTGACATCTGGACCGCAGGAGCCCCAGGGAGATCACTGAAAATGAAGAGGAAAGATGTGCATCTCTTGGAATTTAGAAAAAAGAAGAAAAGAAAATGAAAGATTTTGGTTTGAAAGGGGATATAGGCACTAGGGAGAGGAAATAAAAAAAACACTCCCCTCCCCTAACCAAGGACTTCCCAGGTGGCTCAGTGGTAGAGAATCTGCCTGACAAAGCAGGAGATACAGGAGCCACGGGCTCATTGCCTGGGTCAGGAAGATCCCCTGGAGGAGGAAACGGGCAAGCCACTCCAGTATTCTTGCCTGGAGAATTCCATGGACAGAAGAGTCTGGTGGGCTACAGTCCCTGGGGTCACAAAACACCAGACACGACTTAGCAACTGAGCACAGCACAGCACTCCTAACCAAAGACAAGAGGAAAAGTTTAAATCTTCCCCCAAAGGATGATGTGTATAGGAAAGAGAACAATTGGATTCTTCCTCAGCTGCTCTGGATATAAGGAGACATTGGACCAGGCCTTTCGAAATATCGAGGAAAGGAGAAGCCAGGATTCTGGGGCTGTGAACCCAGCCTCAAAGCTCCCAAATACGAAGCCCTGTTTAAACACACTCTTAGGCCCATAAGCCGTTGGAGGGTGTGCACTCAGAGACTTGCCCTGAAGGAGAGGGGGGGCTGAGTGTCTGAGATGCCAGCAGACATGTGTTCATGAACGTGGCCACATGCCTCGGGAAAGCTGCTCAACCAGAATGAGAGAATAGAAGTCTACACGTGTCAGATGGATGATGCTGGTCCACAAGGATCCATAATTGGATGCATGGAAAGAGGACTCAACTATTAGAGACTGTCAGGTTGGATACAAGTCTAGACAGCTTCTACTTACAAGAGACATGCCTAGCATGTGGACCCAAGTGGCCCAAAGTAAAAGTCTGGAAAATGGTCTTCTGGGAAGATTCTAACAAGAGACAGTTAGTGTTGCTGTACTGATATCACACAAAAGAGGCTAAGATAAATTGGATGATTAGGGTCAAGTGGGCCACTCTCTGATGAAAAGCTCAGTTTACCAAGAAGGTACAGTAAGTCCCCTACATACGAACCTTCAAATTGAGAACTTTCAAAAATGCAAACATTTGTTCTCATGTCCATTCATGTAAGCTGATTCACGTGTCTGGCGTACATTGTCATATGCATGCATCCTCTACAAGTAGCTGTGCTTTTGTGCACTTTAAAGTACTATATAGAGTACAGTATCTTTATTTCAGGCACAAGACCTGAACATAGAACAGTACATAACTTTTGCAGCAGCCCTTCAGAAAGCAATCCAGGGTTACCATGTCATTAATATACTGTCCAGACATCACTGAATTGTTTTTCAAGAGGACATATAGAATTGAATTCAGTGAGGAACTGGAACCTATGCCTGTGGGTCATAAATGAAGCTGCAGCTTGCCCTCTGTCTCCTATTGCTGATCATCCTTCATCTCTACCATCTCCCACCTCCTCTCCCTCCATTTCCAGTTAGTAACTCTTCTTGCTTGTTCACTGGATGCCAGACCCTGTAAGCCAGTACTGTACTCCTGGACTTTTCAACATACTGTACTGTAAGACTTAAATGTTTAATTTTTTGTGTTTGTTGGTGTGTTATGTATTACTTATGCAAAAAGTACTATAAACCGATTGGTCTTCAAAGGTGGCACTACTGGTAAAGAACCTGCCTCCCAGTGCAGCAGACACAGAGATGTGGGTTCAGTCCCTGGGTTGGGAAGATCCCCGGGAGGAGGGCATGGCAACCCACTCCAGTATTCTTGCCTGGAGAATCCCATGGACAGAGGAGTCTGGCGGGCTACAGTCCACAGTGTCGCCTGTAGTGTCAGACACGATGCGCTACTAACTGATAGCAGTATAGTAGTTATATAGCCATTGCGTTAGTTGGGAAACAAAGCTAGCTTCGTTGCACTCACAATTTAGACTTGTGAATGTGCTCTCAAAACAGGACTGGTTCATATGTAGGGGACTCCTTGTATAACTTTCAACACTTTTGCATCTAATAGAATAGCTTCCAAATAGATGACAAAAGATTGTTAGAACTCAGGGAGAAATGGATGATCCTCCATCTTCTGAGCAATTCCAACCCACCCCTCCCAACCGTTGACATATATCAGCGCAAGCTAAAAAAATATTGGGCAAGTATATAAAAGATGTGTATTACACCACTGACCCAGAGGGACCCCAGAAGATGCAGGGATGTCTCAAGGACCTCAGGCGTTTACAAAAATTGTGTGTGTGTGTGGCAACTGAGACACACACAAAATGGCAAAATGTCCCAGCGAGGGAGCCCAGAGAATAAGGCCAGAAGTTAGAAAAAAGTCACAAGTTGCTAACAAAAAGATAAACATTTCACCACTTCTGGAATATGAAGAATGTGCTGATGAATGTTTGTTGGTAGTTAGATAGGAAATCAGAACTAAAATTGACAAATTCCTAGAACCAAGAGAAAACGAAACTCTACTCCTCATGTGATGCAGCAGATGCTATGATTTGAGGGTGAAATTTTCAAGAGAAGTAAAGGGATGACACTGAGGGAGCCTAGCGCCCTTCAAAGACAGGGTCCCAGGTTGCACAGGAAAAGACACATGCCTTAGACAAGCCTGAGTGTTTGCACAGACACAAGAAACGCCTAGCAAGCTCCAAGAGGAAGTGTCCACAAATGTTACCTTTGGGTAGTAAATTGGAGTCCCACTGAGATACAGCACAGTTCATTTATCTTATCTTCTTATGACATTTGAGTGGTTTACTTAGAACATAAACTAGTTTCATTTTCAAATGCTTTATCAGGACAACCATTTTCATCAAGGTCCCAGGAGATCTCATTTTGTAGGGACAAGACTCTAAGTTCTCAACTGTTGCTCAAGGCCCATCAGTGTGTGGGACTCTCCTTTCTTCCTGCTGGAACAGCCCCTTCCCAGGAGCCCCGCTGAGCTGAAAGACCCTAGGCAAGGCTGGATGGGAGGGGAAGCAAGGACTGATTTCGGAGGTGGCCTTGGAACTGGACCCTCCTTCAGGCACAGAGGGGAATGGTGGGCAAGCATCAAACATGACGTGTGGCAACTTGGTCCCCAGGCTGGATCATATGTGAGGCCCTTCTCTACTGCCTTGATGGCCCTTGGGATGGGGCCAGGGACCCAGGCCTCCGTGTCTCTTTGTGGGGAGGATGAATTTCACACCGACTTTCATGCCACCTTTCTCTGAGGACAACTGACTCTGAGGTTTATTTATCCACCAGGCAAAAGTTACTCCTTTGGCACAGCCAGGACTTTGTCCAGTTCGACCCAGCTCCAGACCAGGTTTTTGGTCAACCTTCAGGCCCTGAGTCCAGCTGGAGAGATGGCCCTTCTTGCCCCTGATCTCCTTGAAGATCTAGAGGCTCCACATGTGGGGCAGCTGGAATGTTCTGTCCTGTCCAGTCGGGGCCCTTCCTCTGCCACCCACAAAATTCAGGGATTCCCCCAGAACTTGGTTCTGCATCCTCCTCTCTTTTCATGAAAGCCAGGCATCACCCACACCAGCAACTGTCTCTGCCCACCTGACGGGGACTTGTCCAGCCTGAGTCCACAGCCTATGGGATGTCTCCCCTGGGGGCCCAGAGACACCTCTTTGCCCCTTACTCTGCTCTACACACTGCCAGCAGGTCACTTTGGATTCTAGTGGAACGGGACACTCCACAAGCCATTCCGCTGGCACTGTGGACCTCTGGGTTTCCCTACCCTACCTCCAAACCACCAATAACTGTGGGGTCTCCCTTCTCCATACACCTTCGAGGCTTCTGCACCCCCAGGGAAGGACTTTCAGACTCACTGTGCCCACCCCACTCCTGCCTTCCAGGGGGCTTTTTGGAAGTGCAGGTCTGATGAGGAACGTCCTACACTGAACTGAAGCAAACTCTTTCTCCTGCCCCCCAACCCCTGACACAGCATCCCTGCTGGGTCTCTCTCTCCTTGGGGGTAAGGGGGGGCAGAGCCAGGCCCAGCCCTGCACATACCCCTTTGTTTCTGGTCACCCTTGACCCATGACTCCACCGCCCCAGGTGTGAGTTCAAAGGACACACACTGCCGGCAGCTGCAGGTGCACGCCTGCCCCTCTGCCACAAGGAAGATGCAGCTTGGAGGGTGTAAGCAGGCAGTGGGGAGTGATAACGGCAGCCTTCCTCCTGGTCTGCAGGAAATCTGGGCCCTGCTGGCGAGAGCCTCCAAACTAGCAAGGCTGGACATGGACCAAGGACTTTGGATTCAAGTCAACAGCACTCACTTGCCTCCAGCAATTTGAAAAAGACGGAGCCTGGAGTCGAAGAGAGAAGGATTCAAACACTTCTGTCCTTCCCCACCCTTGGGACTCTCACACGCTCCCCTTATTCTCCACTTTCAGAGTCTCAAGGAGAAACTTCTATCTTAGTGATTTTTATAAGCACCAAAAGCATTTGGACATGAGAAACGTACACACCCCTGTAAGGAAACTCCAGGCTTCCAGCGCTTCTTTGAGGTCAGCACCTACTGGACTCCCCTCTCTGGGAATGCCCGCACTCAGGTGTGTCCCGGGGTCACCCGTGTTTGATCAGAGTGTCTCCACACCCACCCTGCTAGGACCCTCCATGGGGAGGGAGCCGGGAAGAGGGGCTCCTTCTGCTCAAGGGCTAATGAAGAACAATTTACATTTTAAGCTCTGCACCGCTTGCTCCTATTCACTCCACTTCTCATCCCTGCCTGTGCCCCCAGCATGACTCTATCTAGGTGGACCCAACTTGCATTTCAGACTAGTTGGAACAAGGATCGGAGGACTCTCAATGGGCAGGGCTCTGCCCAGTGTCTCTGTGTGGAGGTGATGCACAAAGCAGGGGACTGGTAGGTGCCCAGTTCCACGCAGGGGAGTGAACACACCCAGCTCCTCAAACAAGAATCTGTTTGTTTGAAAGTGGAAAACTCCAGGAACTGGCTCTCCTGGAAAACTGCCACTTACTCTTTTCTTTAGAATGATCATTTAATGCCCTGCGTCTAATAAAATTATAATAAGGAATTCATTATCAAGAAAATCGTCTTTTCCCCTGAACTCAGGGCAGTTCCTGAAACTCGAGGGACTTCCCATAACTTGAGGTTTCCTTCCCGAATGTAGGACCTGGGTGTCTGACCTCACGTGCAAGGATTCTGAATCCTCCTTCCTGTCACCTCCTCCTTGCCTGGCTCCGCCCTGGAATCAACATTCGGGTTTAGTCCAGCGGCAAGGACCAGAGCACAGACAGGCTGCAGCTGCGGACCGGCCGGGCCGGCAGACGGCGTGCAGGAGCCGCGGGCGTGGAGGAGCCGGGGTACCGGGGCGCAGGTGAGAGCTTGAGGGGCGGTGGCCTGAACTCCTGGTTTCCGAGCGCTCCGCTCACTCAAATAGGGGCTGCGTTGATGGAGATGGGGCGCTGCGCTCTGGGGCGCTGCGCTCTGCGCCTCCGCTGAGGGAGAGAAAAACACAAAGACTTCGCAGTCCTGGGGGGAACTGCGTCTCTGCAGGGCGGCTCCAGGCTTGGCTCTGCCCTTCTCTGGAGGGGCAGAGAGCTGGCACCTCGAGCTCCCAGACGTCCACCCATCCGCACCGAGCGCCTGCTGCCCCGGACCGCATCTGAGGCGAAACACTTTCACGTCCAGGCCAACACTGCGGCTCTCATACTTGCCCACACATACTCACTTTCATGCATATACACACTTGTGTGCACTCACAAGGGGCACACACGCACACTCAGCTCATTCACTGACAAGCACTCATTAAAACAGAGCGAAGCCTCGGAGACTTCCCCTAAGGTCCGGGGAGAGGGCCACTCCACCCCTCTTTCTATGCTTTGCTTTCGTTTTTGGTTAAGCTGCAGCCGGCAATTTCTAAATTCAATTCAGCGCACACTACTGGTTAATGATCTGCAACTGGAAAGCCACCTTCCACTCCCAGTGCCTGAGGAGCCAGAGTCCCTGGGAGGCCCTCATCCCCTGGGACTAAATAGTGAAGGTGGTGGGGAGGTACAGGACCCTCTCCCCGCCCCTGGAGGGTGCAGTCAGCAGGTGCAAGGAGGGGGAGGGTTCTCAGAGGAAGTGCCTTGTGAAAGAGAGGGAGAAGTAACCCAGGTGATGGGCTGGCATGTACTGAGGCTGTGAGGCCCCAAGGGTTTACAGACTCAGCCCCCAGGCCAGGAGGAACGTATCACTGCCCAGTAGGGATCCCTCCTGGCCATAGCAGCAAGGACAGGACCCAGCAAAGGCTCCTGGGACTGGGACATATCTTCCCTCTGAGGCAGGGTTGGGGCTCCGTTTCAGCTGTCTTCTGAAGGTGGTTGGTCGCTTCCCTCTACACTGTTGGTGAAAGGCCAGCCTGGACAGCAGGGTGCTCACCTTCCCATGTAAATATCCAGGTACATACAAGTTACCACTGAGCCTGGTCCAGCTTCTCCTAGGTACTGCAGGAATGGATATCCCTGCTGATCGAGAACCCCTGTGCCCCTGCTCAGCCCATAAACCTCGGGTCCACATACCTGCTGCCTCAGTTTCCCCAAGGTCCTGTGGCAAGACAAAGTGCTGGCAATGGCATGCACTTTCCAAAGTGTTCCATTGACTCCCAAACATGACCGTCCCCAGTGACAGCACAAATCCCAGCTGTGTTACCCCAGCTTAATGTATGTAGATACCAGCGCTTGTGACAGTGATCTGAGAGCACTGTGAATTGTTGCCTCACTTTTCCCGATTCCAGAAGTCTCAGGGCCCCTCCAGGTCTTGCCCCACACATGCAGTCTTCCTGTACCACCCTCAACCCTCTGCCTTCTCACCCCTCTCTTCCCCTGTTGTGCCCTGGCCTCTCTCTCTCCCATTTTTCTGTCCTTTGCAGCATCAGAGACAAGAGGAGAGACTTGGGCACAGGAGTGAAAATGCCAAACTTAAAAACCTGTCTGAATTTCAGATAACTAATCACTTTGAAATGTAAATATGTGACAAATATCACATAAAATATACCTATATTTAAAACTGAGACCACAGTGGAGCCCCAGACTGATAAGGGCAGCAAAGGTGCCGGAGGACACGGGGACCTCTCCCAATCCCCAGTCCAGCTTCTCCATCCCAGTCCAGATACTCTATCCCAGACCGGTTCCCCCATCTCCATTCCAGCTCGTCCATCCTCAGACCAGCCCCTCGATCCCAGTCTAGCTCCTCCGTCCCCAGTCCAGCTCTTTGCAGACAACCCTTCTGTGCTCTGTCTTTGCCTCCATTGTACAGATTTGGTTTAGTTGAGACTTGTCTATGGTTTCGAGGATCTGCCCCAACCTGGAGTTCTAGCCAGCTCTTAGGCTCTATTGTCTGACGATGAGGAGCCAGGCCCAAGGTGGTTGGAGTTTGGGGACAGAGACTGGTGGGAAGGGGCCTTGGCATTTCCTTGTCCAGATTCTGGAAACCTCCATGGGCTTTCCTGGTGAGGAAAACCGCAGGGAGCACATGAATTTGGACTGAGAGGTTCATGTGTGTGAGGGCAGAGCCCTGTCATGGCCTGGGGAAGGCTCAGAGAAGTCTGGAGGTTTTGGGGTAGCGGGAAGAGCGGCAGGGAGATCCAAGCAGTGCCTTACTGGGAGCCCACACCTTCAGCAACCTTGGACAACATGACAGACGATGGCCAGCAGTCACCTTTGCACAGGCCATACTCCCTCAGGAGGACTCCAGGTGGTGTAGAAAGTCTGTGACACTTTCTGCTTTCATAGTCTTCTGGTCATTTCATTATCTGTGAAAACAAAAGTAGCACATCTGGTGACTACAAATGGGTATTGAAGGTGAAGCTAAAACAGATACTCATGTTTAAAAAATGAGTCAATATAAAATAATTTTTAGGATATAGGGGTATGCGAAAACTGAAAGTGTTAGTCGCTCAGTCATGTCTGACTCTTTGTGACCCCAAGAACTGTAACCCACCAGGCTCCTGCATCCCTGGGATTCTCCAGGCAAGAATACTGGAATGAGTTGCCATGCCCTCCTCCAAGGGATCTTCCAGACCCAGGGATCAAACCCAGGTCTCCCGCATTGCAGGCAGATTCTTTACCTTCTGAACCACCAGGGAAGCTCAGGAATACTGGAGTGGGTAGCCTGTCCCCTCTCCAGGGGATCTTCCCAACCCAGGAATCGAACCAGAGTCTCCTGCATTGCAGGCGAATTCTTTACCAACTGAGCTACCAGGAAGGAAGGGATTTGGGGGACCTAGGGGTATGTAGTGTTGTGAAAACCAAAGAGGTTAGGGCAGGGAGGCTGGCAGGGTGGGGAGGCTGGCGAGACAGGCTCCCTGGAGTGTTTCCCTGGCAAGCAGACAAAATATGGGATACTGAGAGCAGAGGGTGGTTTGGTGGGCCTGACTTAGGCTCAAGGGACACCATGCACCTTTCTCACCGGGCCATGCCCTCGCTGCTGGTAGACACCAGCTGCCCTCCCAGCCGACCTCTGGACTTCAACCTGCTGCATCCTTTTGCTTTCCTTTTACTCGTCAACACACACGCTCCCTCCCAGAGTCCAGTCGGACAGGTCAGCGTGTGTTACGAAAACACCCTTTTGTTGAAGTCATCCCCTCTCCCTGTCACCTGGTCCGGTGTAGACCAAGGTTGACCTTTGACTCATTCAGCTCTGCCTAGGCACCTGCCCAGAGCTCATTGGAGGGGACTGACCGCACCCTTCTTGTGGGATGGCCCTGCAGGGAATTCTGAGCGGGTCTGCAGACATTGAGCACCTGTTGTAGGCAGAGCATGTGGGAGGTCCTAGGGGCCCTCCCCCAAGCACTGTGTGTGTCTTTGTGTGTGTGTGTGTGTGTGTGTGTGTGTGTGTGTGTGTGTGTGTGT